>JAJHUR010084990.1:0-46080 GCA_027495735.1 Lutjanus campechanus
TTTTTGCTGCTTTTATAATGAGATTTACTGTACCTACTACAGCCAGTGTCAAAGGTAGACGAGAGGTGTTTCCAATTTTGTTGCATCGTACAGTTAAACAATATTTTCCTTGAGAAAACTGTCATCCTTACTGGAGGAAGGACGCGGTCAAGACAGCAGACCATTCCTTGGGAGGAAACTGGAGTAAGATTATTTCATAGTGATTACTACATTTTTGTGACTAGTCAAGGGAGGTCCAAATGAAATTCCTGCTACAGGCCTGCTGTAATGGGCCACAAAACGGTGTTAGGTTGTCATTATGATTTATTGTACTACCCAGGAAATTTCCCCCCTTGCAGTCTTTTGTGTTTTATTTTTCCTTCTTGTAAGAATCTTGTAAGAACCGTTAAAGCAGGATACATGCAGTGTGATAGAGACATTTCAGAGTGGTTTAATTGGGATGGAAAAGCTAAAATAAAAAGAAAATATTAGTTCATGTCTTAGAGGAACAACAATCGCATGTCCCAAAATTAGTATTGCAGTCCAAACAGCAAGTTGGAATAAAGTATGGAGTTTCCAGACTATTGCCCCTATTCTATTTCCTAAAATATAACATTTAGAATTTGTTAAAATAAATTCAGCGTTTTTCACAGAATTTGGAGCAAAATACCACTATGTGAGACAGCATATGCTAGAGTGAGCTTGATGCCATTGAAAGCAAGGCAAGAAACATGGCATGTGACTGCATTCACACTTCTACATACAGCTGCTTCTGTGCTTGTGCACAACCTGAAACAGAGCTCTGCCCCAGAGTCTTATAAATATACCAAATCTGGAGACCTGTGACCAAATTATTTTGAAAGAAAAGTGTGGCAATATCTTTGAATAGCATCACAAATAATCAAATATAACGCTTGTCTGAAAATCTATGAGTTATACAGTCATGCACTTTTCAGAAAAGTAAATCTTTATTGCGTAAATAAATCATACTTTTATGGGGTTTCATCATGGTTTCCATGGACACAGAATAAACAAGTCTGCACAGATGCTGTGAAAATGTACTTATATGACTCATTTTCAGTTCTCATATATAAAACAGACTGTTGTTGAGTCAGGTCACAGACTTCCACTCTGGGCAGAGATGTCTGACAGTGGAACGTCGCTGGCTTGACAATCCCCAATGTAAAACCCAGTTTTCTATGGATTCCAAATGGGACAAGAAAGATGCAAACTTTGTCTTAAATTGTTTGACACCTCCAACATGGGGCAGGATTAGGGGTAGGGCTGGGCGATATATCGATATAAAAATTATATCGATATATTTTTAAATGTGATATGGAATTAGACCATATCGTATATATCGATATAGTTCAAATTTGCGCTGTGATCCTTGCTCTGCTCTGCTGCTGACCCGGAGCTCTCTGCACTGCTCCGCGCGCTCCCGCCCCCGCCCCTCCTCTTTCATGCACAGAGGGAGCAGGGGCAGGAAGAGACACTCCGGCACTCTTCAATAAGCATGGAGGCAGTGTTGCCAACTTGGCGACTTTCCAAATCCTCTTGGCGACTTTTTTTTGACAAAAGCGACTAGCGACAAATCTAGCGACTTTTTCTGGTGTTTTGGAGACTCTGACGTGAAAGCACGTATCGTTCTGCAGTTACAGCCTCGCGCTGCAGTCCCAGCTGCAGTCAGAGCAGAGAGGAGACCCACACCACTCTGTTGTTGTTTAGTTTTCTTAAGTATGGTTTAGTTTCTAACCTTATGCTCAATTTAGGAGCCTACAACAAGTCACAGTAAAACATGAACATTTTATGCCATAACTGTAACATTTTTAACAATTTTTTATAGACGGTTTCATGAAATGAGATATCAATCCTCCGATTTGTATCAAATAACTTAATCCTCTCTCCTACCGCATCCATTACAATTACATGCAAATGTCCAATTATGCAAATTAGGCAATGACGTCATTTAGCGCACCTTACGGAGCTTTAATTTCAAAGAAGGTACTCCTGTTGTTATACAGTATTTATGTTTACATTTTATTATTTGAGCAACTGAGCATCTTTTCATGAACCAGGTGAAGAAACCTGTTTATTATTTATTCATTTGATTTTGCCACTGTTCACTGAAATAGCCGGTTTCAATAAAACTACTTGTGACATGTCATATTTTGTCTTTGACTTTGACTGAACATTTGCTCTCACTTTGCGGAAAAAATGTCGGGATATATATATCGTATATCGATATTCAGCCTAAATATATCGGGATATGACTTTTGGTCCATATCGCCCAGCCCTAGTTAGGGGTATCCTACAGTATCTAGCTACAATCTTCTGGCGATTATTAGGCAACATAATAGCATACACAGTCAAAAATAGTCAACGAAAAAGAAGGCTGGAAATTTTAATCTGGAAAAGTACTGTATGTAATTTTGAAATGGAAAACGTGTAGGAACCCTGTGTGGCATTGTTGTCAGAGAGGCAAGTATTTCAATTTAGCATTTTTCCCTAATCTTTGATAATGTGTCATGGTCATTTTATAATTTATCACAATAATTATATGACAAATTTCTCCTTTGATAAATGTATTTTGGGAGGTGAAACTATAATTTTTGCTCAGCAAAACACGTAGATTATATATTATTTATATAATGTGAAAATACAGCCTTTGTAGCATTGAGGTTGTTCCAACTGGCCTAGTTTCATTTCTTTTGTCATTAGAGCTTTGCAGCCTTCCAGCTCCATCAGTCACAGTAAACTCCTGTCTACTGCCAGCATTATTTGACAGAAGCCGCATCAGTCACATAGAGTGAGACACATGTGCATGGAGTTGAGATTAATGGAACCCCGCGTACAGCTGCTGGGACAACAGCAAAAAGGGACAACCACAAAGAGTCTGACCACAAACAGGAAAAAAGTGTTTTTGACCTAATTCGTTCAGCGCACTGTACTTTATGATGCACCGCAATCCAGCAGGGGTAAATTCAATCTACACTCACCACAGCCTCAGCACGCGGGCAGTGTCTTCACCACCACATTCAGAGAGCAACAAACACCTCAGCCACGTTTAATGCTTTTCTCCTGGGGACAAAATAAAAGACCCACTCACTGGTTAGAGCAGCAGAGTGGAAATATTAAAGTGATATTTCAAATGAGGAAAACCTTTTTATTTTCAGCATGTATTCCCTAAATGATCTCATGAGCAGTACTTATTAATTTGCACAATGGGGATGTGGACGTGGTAATATTACATTTAATGGGGAAAAATTCAAAAGATGGGGAGTTTTCTTGGTAATTTGTAGGAAATGATATGGTGAACAGTGCATCCTGGGCTGATAAACCATGCATGAAAAATGGAACAGGAAAATCCAATTCAGTATTTCATTGCTTACTGTGTGAGTAGCACAGACAGTGGGTAGCAGTAGGGTTAAGGGAGGTTTAGAGACAATTCAGCAGTGGCTCACATTCAATTCTAACAATATTTAGTTCTTTTATACTACTAGTACATTCTTCATCACAGCCAAGCACATATCTTACTAAGCTCTCCCTTATCCTTAAAAATCTTTTGCCTGGAAGATTCTTTTCTTGGCCCATTTCCACGCCTATATTCCTATATGAATATGAATATGCCTCGGTGACCGCTATCAAAACAGTGACGTGACTTTGTAACACCATCTCCCACCTTCTTCTTGAACTGATTTTACCCTCTCAGTCAAATAGAAGTGCAAGATCCATCTCTGAGGAAATGTGGATAGAAAGGCCATGATTTAAGTGTAAATGCATTTTCCTTTGTGAGGACGGGCCACCTTTCTGGCTACAGAGAGAAATAATATATCACTAGTGAAACTACTTCTAGATAAAGCTTTTAGCATGGGCGCT
Organism: Lutjanus campechanus; assembly: GCA_027495735.1. NCBI lineage: Eukaryota > Metazoa > Chordata > Actinopteri > Lutjaniformes > Lutjanidae > Lutjanus > Lutjanus campechanus. The sequence goes on from JAJHUR010084990.1 coordinate 3,859, forward strand.
CTGTGTGACTTCCACTTGAACCCTTTAAGAGTTACCTTTTCTTTTTTTTTTTACTCTGTTTCGGGTCCAGTTTGGGATGTCTAACCAACACCTGCTGATAATTACACCTGACATCAGGCCTGTGTTTCTTCAACAGCCAAGATTTTTTTTTTGTCTCATCCTGGACGTAAGAGTAAGCCAGGAAGGTCAATGAGACTATAGCATCTTTGGCAGCCGACAAACACTGGTGGTTTGCCAGATTCATCATGCGCAAGGTCGGTTTTTGTCCATATGCTCCTCGTTAATAAAACTTTGCCTCAAAATGTGTCCAAAAAGGGACACCCTGGTGGCCCAGAAGTACTTGTATTACTCCGCTAATGTTGTGAGAATAAAGCATGAGAATAAAGTCAGTTGTGACGTGATTGAGATGGTCATAATTTTACAAAATATATATATATAAACTTTAAGAATCAGATTTGGAGTTTCAGAGTTAGTAAACTGCTCTTTCCTACATGTCAGTGGGCAGGAGGCTTTAACCATTTCCTGAGGTAATTAACTGTGCCTTCAGAGCACATCAGGCAATGAAGGCTGGCATCTGGGAATTTATGAAGACTGGTGACAAATGATCTCATACCAGTTCCTAATAGATGTGCTGCATGTCTCCAATGATTATTAGACAGCATGCAGACAGCATTTTGGGGGTTGCTGACAGTTGTGTACTATTATGGGCTACCTTTTCTAAAGAAGTCTTACATCACCAGCCCTTGGGGACCTCCTTACACTCACAGTAACTCTGCACCTGCTTGACAAGTGGATCAGTTTCCTGTGGTGAGAATTTGGTACGGCAGGTCTGTTCATCCTCAGCCGTGACAAAGATGACAATAAGCTATGCCAGTGATGTAGAGTATTTAGAGGCCTGGATATGCTGTGACAAATTCAGCATTGCTGACGATTTGTTCTGGTGGCCAAACGTGTTACTGCAATGAAACATTTCCTGTGGATATTTGGTGAAGTCATAGCAGGAAAATCATAAGCGTATTTGTGCTGTTTTCCAATTAGGTGTTCAGTTCCAGGACCCTGGTATTATGCATGAAGGCTCAATGACACTGCTTTCTGAGATGCCCCAAGCCATCATGAATGTTATCACTCACACCCTTTCCTTCCGTATAGTGCATGGTCTAAAGTACATTAAGGGCGTGTCTGACTCCACTTTTGCAAGTCAAAGAGCACATGAGCATATAATAAGGCGTAAGGCGCAAATGGGTTGTATCGTGTCTTTTAATTAATCATAAATGTTGTTTGGGTGTGAATCAAAGCAATCATCACTTCCTATTCCTTTAAAAAGCCAGGCGTGCCTCTACAGTGTACGTGACACATTGCTATTTAAGTAGTGTATTCGGCCAGTTTGGGAAGCGAACGGTTATCTGCTGAGGATGAGCTTGTGCGCAGACTCAGGGGATGCTGAAATGACCCACTTACAAAGAAATGCAATGACTTTGACAACAATTGGGAATGCAACTGGACAGCTGGCAATAGTCTCCAAAGCATCCGACGGGAGATTACAGATGTCTGTTACAGCCTGTCGGGATAAGCAAAGTTTACAGCAGCGTTTGTCTTCCCTGACAGACATCTATGTGGTCCTTGGCCGGTGTACCTTTGCTGTCTTCCAGTCCTCTGTCCCATCAACAACTCCATTTGACTGCAGATGAGCAAAATCATTTGTGTGCAGCAAGGAGAGTGTAAACGCTTCGCAAAGCTACTGTACCTATGTAGGCACATGTTATATTTTAATAATTTGCTGCTTAAGTAGCTGGAAAATACTGCAACACTGACTTTAGACCAGGTCCTCGTTGGTTGCTTTCTGATGCCTCGCGATAGCAAGGAGCCAACAGTGTGCCTCATCATACCTCATTTTAAGACCAACATGCCCGTGGGTGCACAGATTGGCCAAGCGCTACTTAAACAACACTGGCGTCGAAATGAAAACTGCTTTTGTGGGAAACATAACGGTTGCACTGCGCTGTGCGAGGATTTCCCCAGGTGAGCGATTGGGACCTCAATATCTACTGTGTCAAAGGCTTATTAAATGACCATGAATGTTTTTGTACCTAGTCCAGTAAAGTCATTAGATTTCATTTTAAGTTCACCAGATGACATCTTGCTTGCTGCTACGTTCTTCTTTATTTAAATCACAAACCTGTCCAGTTGTAGTTGGATCCAAGAGCAATACTCTGCAGTTTTGTACATCTTATAAAACACACCAACAATTTTTTTGTCATGAAAGTTGCCTTTAATAAACAACTCAATGTGTAGGCCCTGTCATTAATTAGTCTGTTAAATAGTTGTTGTTTTTTTTACACTGAAGAGAAGAGCTAGCATTTACAGTTTACAGTTTACATCTGGAACTGAATGGAGACGTTTTCTCTTAATATATGCCAAGGGACAACTGCATGGCTGTTGATTTTCAAAAGAAGTGGGCGCTTACTGCGTGTGTGTGTCTAAGGTGGCGTGAATTCAGAAACTGAAACCAAATGTAGTGCCGATTAAGGCCCCACTTCTTACCAAGATGTTCTTTTCATTTATCTTGTATATGAGTTAGGACATTATGCTCTCAACAGCCCTTAGTTTGAGAGACCTGTTTTTCCATTAAAACCCAGGGATGCTTTGCAGCAGCCTGGGGAAGTGAGCAGCGGGGAGGAGAGACTTTATGAGAATTTGAAAAATGTACATTTACTCCTTGGGCAGTCTCCTATATATCATAAAAAGGAGAGACAATTTTGCATATATTGCTGTGTTGCTAATAGTGCAGGTAGGGGATTAACTTAGAAAACACAAGGCTAATGACGGTGCCTTATCAGTGATCACCCAGGTGGCAATTTCAACCCTGCAGTAAATCCACTATAAAGATAGTTTCACTAGCTCTACTTTTCATTTAGAGTGGCTCATAATTCTGTCAGCTTTTATGGATAGTATGATATTTTCTCAATTTGTTCAAGGCTTATGCTGCAGGTGTAGCTGACCATATTGATCCATCATTAAAGCGAGGTTAAGGTTGTGGTTCCCTTGATTACTAATGAAACTCACACTATATACACAACATCGTTATTTTATGTTATATTTGATTTGTGCTCGTGTTTGACAGTTTCTGAATAGATGTCACTATCCAGTAATTACACCGGGGCAAGTTCAGAAAGAAGTTACAGCTCAACCATGGCCTTGAGATCTTCGCCACGTTACTTTCTAATTTAGTGTTTTTGACTGATGGTGAAATCAATTTTATTTTCCAGAGCCCTGACAGGTTGTCCTCTGGCCAATCGCGCAGCTTTATGATTCAGCAGTGAAAATGGCGAGATGGAAAAGCCTGATTCTTTCATGGGATGTACAAGCCTTAGCTCTGGGCCATCCCAATATGAGATGTTGTGTGTGATCTGAATGTGGCTTTCCAGTCTTTATAAATCATGTTGATAAATTATCCACCAGTGTCCAGGTGCATTCACAGAACCTGAATTTGGCATTCCATAAAAGCCATTATGAGAACAAGGGCACGGATCACTCGAACACAAAAAAATTAATTCATATGGTGTATTATATAAATAATGATTGTGTTCATTGTTGAATAATCTGCAGATTGTTTTCTCAATTAAGAGGTTAATCATTGAGTCTATTGAATGTCAGAAAATAGAGTCAGAAAATGCAACAAATCATTGCAGTTCTACATTGTTAGGTACATTCATAATTTTCATAAGTGTATAATCACCTGAAAATAAGATCCGTTGTGTTTTCATTACCTTAGAATAAAGCTGTTTCCAGGGTTTGACAGTAACCATGGCCCATGGCCACAAAATTTTCCGTGCAGGTGGCCAATTGTGGCCACAGTTTTTATCCCCATATTACGATCCTACACCAAAACAACATTACAGTTACACAAACATGCTCATTACTTTGTGCCTTTTACTTCAACATTCTACAAAAACAGTGAACTGTACATTTTGCCAGGTAACTACTGGTATGTTGGGGTTGAAAATTTACTTTTTTGTCCAACACCCAAATGACTAGTAATTGTTGAAATTCCACCAGCCACTCAATAGGTTACAGTTGTTTGGACTGATGAGTAAAGCACCAGCTACCAGCCACTTACCAGCATTTGGCTGGTAGCTGCTGCTAATTTTGGTCCCTGTCGTAGCTGCTGAAGTACGGGTTCACTCAGCCTACTCAAACTGCTGATGCGATCCTTACAGAAGAACCAGAAACACAGAAGGCGGACTATGAAAATAATGAAAATTTAAGAGTGAGTGGAAACAGCAGTTTACAATAAATGATTTAGAATATAACTCCTGCAAGGATGTGATGTACTGCATTGTGTGCTGCCATGATATGGAAACCCCATATCACAATTAATGCAAAAAGTAGACAACGCAAGTGTCAGTCAAGGACGGCTGTGTTAAATTGTGTTAAAATTGCCTTTTCTGTATTGTCTTTACAGAAGTTTACATTTGGGCCACCAAAATGTTCTTTGGCTACCAAATTTAGGGGATGGGTGGCCCATGAGGCCAGTATTGGAACACCTGCTCTCAGCTATTGATGAGTTAATAGCTCTTTAAAATCTCAACCATCATAATTTCTCTGTGTCTACATGATAATTCAAAGCACGTAGCATGACTTTACCCTGCATAATGATTGTGGTCATAGCCCAGTATTTAAACAAATGCTTTTATTTTTTGCTATTAAATGTGAAATATACTCAAGTATAATTGCTAATGAAACATACTCACTAAAAATAAGCAGCAACACTTTATTAGCAAAACAGTCTTTTATTAGAAATATCTTGTATAAAAATGAACATGCTCTACACATTTTTTATTTTTTCTATAGATAATCCATAAATATCCAGGCACTGTAATTCTTTTTTATCTTTCTTTTTTTAAATAATTCAGTACATAAAGCAGACATGATCAATCCATTTCAATAACGTACATTAACTTGCCATTTAATTTCAGTCAGCACTTACATATTCTAGTTTGTAACACAGACAAAGTGTTTTTTTTTAGAAAAATAAAAGGGGGGGTTGTGGCAAAAAAGCAGTAAATTATCATATTCACAAACACAAACAATCCCACAAACAATACTTTATCAAATGATGAGAAAACAACATTTGCAGCAACACCCTAGACTTTTGTTGAAGCTGAGAGCTGAGAGAATCATTGATTAAACCAAAATATTAGTTATTTATAATCCTCTGCAGTAGTTTTCCTTCTGGACATTATACCTTTCTCTCAAATTGTTCACATGATTTTGTTATGAGTTTTGACATGCAACATACATATTTTTGCATTGCTGAGGATAACATTTAATGAGACAAATTCCAGAGTTACTGTTTATGACAAATACTTTAGAGACTGCAGACAGAAATGGAGTTTACACACTTAATTTTAAATTGTACATTGAGTTCTCTCTCTTCTTTATGTTTGAACAAAATGGATGCAACGCAAAACAACACCATGAAGGATCCATAGAAAGAATGGCAGGACTAGTTAAATGGATATGAGGCACAGAATGAAGGCACTGGCCCTTATTTATCAACCACCTAATACATCCCCCTTTTGATCTAAAAAGGACATGTTGTCAATAATACTGTGAAAATTAATGTATGTTAGACAAAAGGAGCAGTGATTAGAAAGATGCATTAAGCATCTTTTGACCATGAGGGAGCTGAGAGACTCCTAAACACATATAGTGAAACAAACCTGAGACAAAACTGGATTATTAACATGTTAGCGGACAAACTCCTACTTGCAGGTCCATAATACACCGAACAACCATGATTCTGACCATCTGACAGAGTAAGTTTATTATTCACCGGGCTTTTAGCTGTTTTCAAAGTCACTAGATGCTAATATTTTATTACGATTTCCTGGTTTACTCAAGGTCTTTGCTGCTTCATTTTGGGAAGTCACTGTTTCTGAGCTGGAAAGGAGTGTCGATACTTTTATATCAGGAGGTTTATGAAACCCTAAAAACTCAATCATACAGTCTGTGTTTGCCAGAAACCCAAACACAATGGTAAATTGAGCTAAAAGCTGCACAGAGCCGCAGACTTTACGGCTAAATTCCACCAGGCGCGGCTGCGTTGCGTTACGGCTGCGCCACGTCACCCACAGCTGATTGCAGCCATTCTGCACAATGCTTGTGATTCCCCCAGCAGCGCCTCGGTACATCCCAGAAGCAGCTCCCTGCTCTGCTTCAAATATGCGCTGAGTCTATTTTTGACAGATGCTGCGTCAATTAGCCCAGAGCAGATCAAACGAACAGGAAGTCAGACACAGAAAAGGCAGGGAGAATCCGGTTAATTTTCTAAATAAAAGCCCCCGTGCAGATCATGAAGACAGAAAAGAAACTATTTAACCACATAGCCTGCCTATTCATGGTAGAAGCACAAAGAGCAAGGATGGAGGACATAATCAACAAAATCTGAGCAAGTAAACATAATCAGGCGGGTAAAACACCCTGCTGATGGAATGCTTCTGAAACGCTGCTGGTGGGGCTTGCAGCCGTGCAGAGGATGGATCAGATCTGTGGCGCAGACGTGCTGTGCTTGGTGGAATCGACCAGTAAGTGTTGATTCTAAGTGGGATCTGCACTATGAGCAATGCTGTCACTTGATGCAGGCTTAACTGCAACAAAGTCTGCTTTCTCTAAACGGAATGACTATTTTGCTATTTTATATGTAAAAATTTGACGATTGATATTCCTCAGAATTGTGGAGAAAACTTAAATGGAACATAGTATAGGCTATAATGTTAGCCTGAGAGTCTAAAATTAGGTAACTTCTTGGCTCATCTGCCATTGGCAAGTAAACTGAGAAAAATAATTAGCCAGTAATATTTTACCAGCCATAAAACTTGTAGGTTTTAGTAGGCAAACTTATCCTTAGCGTCACTTTGAAGAGACAGTTATGAATAGATAATATCAGGTTCATGCCTTTTATCCTGGTTTCAATAATATTGCGTGTTGATGACGGACTATGCACATATTGTGGTTTTGAGCTTTATATTTTAGCCAGGATCTCGGTGCTCCTGCCTTGTTCAGACGCCACCTCTCGCAAAAACATCAGCCTCTATTACTTTTCTCTTCTCATTGCATGCTGCTTTGATTTGATTCACCAACGCCACGATAGATCCAGTGGACAGTGAGGGTCTCAATAGTCTCAGTTGTTACACTTAAAAAAAAACACAGATGAAAATCTGGTCCTGGGCTGTGATTATTTTCACCAGACTGGTGACTCCAATTTATTTTTCTGCCAAACCTAAAATTTACCTGCATTTAATTTTGGATCCTGGTTAGCCCTGAAAACATGCTGTTGAGTCTGTTGAAAGGTGTAAAACACTCCTCAGGAAATGCTCTGCATGCCCTCCACTGAATTATCTTTGAAAATTTTGGCTCTTTGATGGAACTGAGCTGGCATCTTCTCCAAATAGGTCTCCATGCTGAGAAGCAACGTGAACCTAATTTTGCACCCAAAATACTTTTAAAACCTCCATTAATCATTTCCACCGTAGCCTCAAAATTCATGACCCAGAAGAGGGAAAAATCCTTGGCAAGAAACGCAGATTACCTGAACATCTACCACAAATCACAGAACATTCCCCTCTATGCCCACTCTGTCCAGTGTACATCTATCAAACTTTACCATCAAGCTTTAAAAATGATGCATCTGGTGTGACATCAGACTGATGTGTTGTTTTATTCCTTAAAATACAAGCATTTATGGACAAAATCATGTTCTATTCAAGCTCCACTGCTATTAAATTCAAAATGTGTGTCTTTATCTATTCCTATACTTCATCATTAAACCAGGGATTAGCCGACATGGTTTTGGCCAATGCTGATACAGATTATTAGTAATCAAGGAGACTTATTAGACCAAAATACATTTGCAGTAAAAATGAAAATCCTTGTTTCATTATTTAGGAAGTCACTTTGCAGATTCAGATTATTAATGCAAAACATAAATCAACTGATAACTAAGGATGTATTATTATAGCTTAAGCTACCCAGCAGGATATAAAGTACCCTAATTGACAGTCAGATAGTGCTGTGGGCGGGACATTGAGCGAGACCACAGATTGGACTATAGACAGAGACAGGCGCCTGCATCAATACCGAAGTACCACATTTTTCACTTAATTCATTTTATCAGCAATCAGAAAACTATTTTAATAATTGGGGTGATAATCGATCGACTTCTACTTTAAACACAGAAATACACGCGTATATAAAAAACACAGGATAGTATGAAAAGATAGTGTAACTTATCAGAAGGAATGCCAAATGCAAGTGTATTATTATGTCAAGAATTGTCCCTTTAATGTCGTCTTGGATCGAAGTTTAACAGATGAGACAACTTCAGTTTTTCACAACCATCCAACTGCTTGAATTTGTGACGGCTTCAACAAGCACATGATAAATAAGGGCCAGAAAATCTGAGATGTTTAAAGTATGCATTGACAAGTCTCTTAAGTCCTGGCTGACAGTTATGGAGTGTGGTGTAAACATAAACGTATTCCATGGCAATTTGTTTTCAGTTTTGCTCCTTTTCTGTTTGAAATTACTCTTTATTCAGCAGAGGGTAACCCAGCGGGTAATGATCCAAAATGACATCTCCACTGTGAATGACAACCATGACAAATGTTGCATTCCATAGACGTTGACAACACAGCACAGTACACGTGATGCTCCCACAAGCATGCTCTGGGACTGTACACTAGGTTTGCCAAGATGATGGCGTCATCATCATCATTATTATGAAACGTTTATAAAAAAAACTGGGATGACCCACTGCTTTATTTTCCCGTGTTTCAGATATGTAGGAATACTGAATGTACTGTAGTAAGGCATGTACAGTTTGAAGAGTACTGCAGCTTTCAACCTCAATAATACCAGTAACCAAAAATAATGACTATATCTTTTTTTAATACTGTTTCATGTTGTCAGCTGCATTTGACTTGAGCAAAAACAGAACACTTTTCCCCCTGTTTTTGTTGAAATGAGACAAACGATTCAGCCTCAGAGAGAGCTGACATTGTGTGCTATACACTTCAGAAGGAAAACATACTGTAGGTTCCAGGTGGTTCACTCAGCCTGCATCTGGAAACGTCACTACTCACCGCTCGCTTGTGTCTCAGAAAGGGTGGGAAGAGGAAAATTAACTGTCCAATCTCCCTTACATCTCCCATCTCCTTCCTGCAAATCTACCAATTTCTCATAAATTTGGCATTCAAGCCTTTACCTGATTCTCTAAAAAAATATGACATCCTTTCTGTTTATAGAGTGACAAATTCCCATCTTTCCACCCCGGTCCTCTCTGCTGTAGCAGCTTGGAAGTCCTCCAGTATTTCCCCAGTATTCCCCAGAATCAGGTGGTCTCTCCTCATGCAGGCCCTCGCTCCGCTTCCAAGGTCCGTCTCTGGCTTAGATGGCATGGTTACTGTAGCTTATGTATGTCTGCTTGGAGGCCAACACTGCAAGTGAAGGTGTAGGACACAGAAGGAAAGGGTTAAAAACTCACTAGGTGAGATTCAAATGGGCGTGAAGCAGTAATCTTTCAGAGCACATGTTGGAGCCCAGGTTGATGGGAAGTTCTATTTATGGATGGCTTCATTAAACGAGTGCAGGTGGAACCAATTATAATAGCAGGGTGTTAGAATGTAAAGTCTGTATTTACAGGAGTGATACCTCCTCTATCATTGTATTGCTTTTAAAACGAAATGTGTCATTTGCGAGGCTGAATAAAGTATTAACGTGTGACTGTGATTCAATATAAACTGTGACAGAAATGCAAAAGTAAAGAAATATGTAAAAGAGATTTAACTAACTAGCTGTAACTAATGATTAAGCTTATTTTCTCTAAAATAAAAAGCAGTGAAAAGAATCTGCATTTCTCAGAGCTCAAAATTACATTTCAGTTTAATCAGACTGATTGTTTGTACAACCAACCATGAAACTGAAAGATATTCTGTCTATAAAGACAGGAAACAAAGAAACTCAGACCCTGGAATCAGTGAGTATTTGTGATTTGTTTGAAAAATGACTGAAACAATTAATTGATTATTAAAAAAACTAATTAGCTCTAAAAATAACAAAAAAAACCTACTGTTGATTGTTGGAAACAAGTCTTTGATTATAGGGATGCACGATACTGGATTTTGACAATATGTGGTGCCGATTTTTCCAACTCTGTTTGGCCGAATGCTGATTCTGATATATCCAGATATTTTTCTACCTAATTTCAGAGAACATCAAGTCTCTCTTGTAGTGGAATGAACATGTTATGCCTACTCTTATCGCAGTGGCCCACTGGCATGTGCAAGCATAAAATACAACGTTTTTCAAAATGTCCACATTCAGTGGGCAAAATCAGAAAACTATTGCTGGCAGGTTTTTCTGCTGGTGCCTGTAGTAGTGTTGAAGAGATCCTGTTTGGCTCCTCACCTGACTGACACTTAAGTCTTCCACTTGGGTCAGGTACCCACCAGGTGACCCGCAAAAACATTGTGTAATGGCGTGAAAAATATGTTTAAGCATATATTTTAGCCTACGTCACAACCTTGACCCCACAAACAGTGGGACATCACTGATCTGACAACGATGTAATCTGTCTGATAGATAGAGTAGGGCTGAACAATTAATCGAAATCTTATCAAAATCACGATACAGTCTACTGGAATTTTCAAATCAAAACATGTTTCAAAATACCATTTTAAATTAAATATTGTGGCACTGCAGAGACGTCCTGGCCAACATGTCATTCTCCAGACTTCAGAAAACATCTTTGTTGAGTACAGATACCTGAAAAAAACAACACACCCTAATCGTTGGAATGTGTTTTTTTAAAATGAAAATGAGAATGATGATGTAAAAATTACCCTTTCCTCTAATATCACAAATCATATTGCAATTGCAATATCAGTCAAAATAATTGCAATTAGCTATTTCTTCAAAATCATTCAGCCCTACCATAAAGGCAAAAATAGCCAGTAGTCGTCACTGTCTTCGCTGCTTGTAAAAAGTTTTAAAAATTATTAGCTTTTGATAGCCACAAACTATGCTTGTTGTCACTATGGAGATACATCATTGACAGCTGCAGAAGCACGGGCACAGCGGCAGTTGAGAACACAAGTCAGTTACTGTGTAAGTTTGTTTAATCACAAGTGCGGGTCCGGTCACTGGATTTATATTAATGGTTCCGGGCGTGTGCAGATTTTGAGATAACTGCAGCAATGGGTCAGCTCTGGTACTCAGCTTTACATGTCAACCTGTTATATGCACGTAATTAAAACATGATCTTGTTGTCTTTCATATTGGTAGAAATTAGGCCGATGACATCAGAATCAAAAAGTACACTTTATTATCCCAGATAGGGAAATTCCAAAGGTGCGGGTGCAAAAATACATGTGCTGATATTATCGTGCATCCCTAATTGATTATAATAATGGTTAATATTGGTTATAGTAAATGGTAACATTGGAAAAATTTTAACAACATATCACTGTGAAATATTTTACAGTGATGTTGATGCAATCAGACTGATAGACTGTGGCAGTGGTCCTATTAGTGTTAATACCTGCTATTACAGTGTCATTAATGAAATCGGGGAAAACACTGTCATAATGTTTTCCTCACAGCTGATTATATCTTTTAAAATTGTATTAAAAAAATGCATCATATAGATCCACCAAGCAGATCACACCAGTGGTATAAAATGCAACAGCACTCATTCAAATGCAAGTCTTGTACCTCATGCAAAGACCTGAGATTTCTCTGTGCACCAAGCAAAGCATGCAGCAGTCAGTCAGTGCAGTGTGTTAACAATTTGAATCGTGAAGCATATTAGATGTAAAATGCTGTTAGGAGAACATGTGATCTGACTTGGCATGATAGTGTTGTCATCAATGTTTCATAATAGTGCTCATTATTCTTTAACCTTCTTTTCGTGTTTCATCAAATTTTATATCAGCTGTGAATAAAACACATTAGACAGATGACCGCAGGGCAGACCACAGTGACCATGACAAGCCCAAACTGCTGGTCAAATATGACTATCATACCATACAGTACCTGTGTGCACGTGTGCAGTCATGCTTCTATGTTACACATATGTCTGTGTGCAAGTTTCATTGTGAACGCACGTGTCATTTTTTTTTTTTTTTTAAATAAAACTGCCCTCAGCGAGCATGCTTGTTGGTGGTAATCACACTACCAATCTGCCAATCTGCCCACAGCAGCCTTGGCTGATTGAATATGTCAGAGGGGATGAATCCAATCAGAAGACAGCTGAAAGCCTGAGTCGGGGCAAAAGTGCTGTGGAGGAGAGATGTGTAATGGTAAACGTTTCTGTATATTTGTCAGTGCCATGTTGGGTGTGTGAATGGGGGCGGTATTCTCGCCATTTCATCCAAAGCATCTCTTCCAAGAGAAGCATTGATAAATTAACCTTATTTGAATATTTATGTGCTGCAAGGCCAAGATAAAGAATAGATGGTCCAGAAAGAATTGGAGCTGGCAGACCCATCTGTCTTTTCCTGTTCACTCTTATTGTTGTTGTTGTCCCATTACCGCAAATTCCTTCTTTTGTCAACAGGGAAACAAATTACAGGGGACACATGGCTATCGCTTGTCTGCTGCACTCAGGCAGAGTGGTGTCATCTTCCCACATTAACAGGCTTTACCATGCTGATTGGCCATTTTACAGCACCACACACCAATATTGTCTATCCAAGTTAATGTCTGTTGGTCAAGGGTGGATTTGTGAGGGCATGATTACTGCCTTGTGTCATTCAGGGTGCTGTATTTTAGCCAGGGGCAGCCGGGATGCTTTGTGCATAATATAGGCAGGCACGGGTGTTGTGGTGAACATTAGCATAAATAAACAGGATAAAAGTGGTCACAGATAATAAAAGGGCAAAGTCATTGTCTAATCAGGTTACCTGAGAGTCTAAAGTCCCTCACAAGGCTCCCCTCCCTCAACACAGTCTGACACATAAGCACAAAGAGCAGTTGTTAGATTCACAGTTCAAACCAGAGGGTGACAATCAGCACCTATAAACAGGCTCTTGGACAAGATATACCCACTTCATTCTGAGGTCGAAAAGAAAAGGGATACATGCAAATGTGGGCGCAGGCTTTTCAGTCCTAATACACATCATTCTATAGTGTTCAGCTTGTCAGAGTATAAAATCAGGACTTTGAGTAATCAGAACATGTTGGGTTGCTTGATTGGATTTAAGCCTGCCCCCACACAGGGACTGCCTACTCATACACTTTATCTTGGTGATTGAAATATCCTCTTTTCCAACACTGAGCTACCCGTCTCTTTCGTCCCTTTCAAAATCAGACTAGTGTGGGCACCCTGTCACACCCCCTGATTCACAAATCCAGTGTGGTGAGAGTTAGTGAGAATGGAACTGTTTGTCAGCTCCGTGTGTTCAGAATGCAGGATTATCCTGGAGAAACAGAAAAGTTAGTTCCTGCCTTTTTAAAACCTGTTCTTTTTGCATTTTTATGCAGGATATATGGAGCACACAAACCTTTTTAAAAAATATTATTGGATCTTGTTTAAAAAGGCTACAAGTGTCATATTGTTTTGATTTTGAAGATTTTGAAAAAGTGGTAGTGTTTGTACCACCATAACCACAAAATAAATAACACCAAAAGTGTAATTATCTGGAGAAAAATCTCCTTTTGCTTCTTTTTAAACATAGTCTTTTGGTCTGCATGCTGTAAATTCTTTCATCTGATTTCAAGGAGAGTCTGATCTGGTGGCAGGTGTCAAGGATAACTACACAGAAAGAGCCAATCCTTTCACCGATGGTCTTGTTTACTTGTGAAGGTTATATAAATCCATCTGTGTTAAAGGGACAGTTCACTTGAAAGTCAAAAATACATATTTTTCCTCCTACCTCTAGTCCTGTTTATCCACTTAGATTGTTTTGGTGTGAGTTGCAGCATTTCAGAGACAAGTGGCTGCAGAGATGTCTGCCTATAATAGAACTAGGTGGCACTCGATTTGTGGTGCTCAAAGCACCAAAAAACAAGTTTGAAACACTCAATAGCAGTGTCTCTTTCCAGAAATCATGACCCAGTTACTCAACATAATCCACAGCAATTAAATATTTTGCTTTTGGGGTGAACAGTCCCTTCAAATTATGACTATTTCATCACCAGTTGAAAACACCTTGTAGTACTTGTAAAGGCAGAATGAGTATAATTTAATGGTTTCAGTTAAGTGAACACAACATTGGCCTCAAGTGTCCTTTTTATCAAACTAATCTAACTGCTGGCATCAACCTGACTAACAGAAAACCAGGGAACTCCCATCGCTCTTCATCCCCATTCTCTTCTTCTGTGCTTGCTTGTGTTGTCAAAAATATCACTATATATTGATACTGAATATTTAAAATGCTTTCAGTACCCTTTTTTATAGCATCAATACTCTGCACACTTGTTATATCTGTTGAGTCTGATTTTTTCCCGGTGATATCAGAAATGGTACTGAAGATTGATATTTTTCGAGGTATTCCAGTATCAAGACAACACTAGTGATTGCCAGTGGGTGAACCCTACAGTCACTCTTGTTTTGAAACGAGCGTTACCGTTTTTTCTGAAGTCAGTCTGCCATTTTTGAGGCTTCCTCTTTAATGCGTACTTACAGTCTTGCACCGAGCTTTTATACAGCCTAGAGATGCACCGATTCTCTTTTATTTCATCATATCTGGTAAAAGACATTGATTATGCATCGCCACACTCAGGACTTACACTCAACAGAAATATAAAATGGCTAAATTCGGATTGTGACATAGTCCGATATCCAATAAATGAATTACATCAATTTCGGCCCCTGATGTGATAATGGATCTGATTTGTCCCAATGCCAATAAGAGTCCCGTCTCACACCCTGCCTGCTGTTATTGGTTGGGGGCTACACATCCACTGCACTGCAGGCTCTCTGCACATAGTTCTAGTGGGTCGTAAGTAATGACTGAAAGGGATTATTTTTGCCTATTTTGTCTATACATTGTTTTTAGAAAAAATCCTACTCATTCTGCCTTTAATCTAAGAGGAAGAGTAATATAGTCTACTGTGTATATTCTGTTAATAGATTGTTGACTATAAGCGTTAGTTTGACCTTCCACTGATGAGTAAAATCTGGATAATACTGGATAATTGGATAAACCCCAGTCCTATGCTTGCTAGTGAGCTGGGATAGCTTCTACCAGTTCTAAATATTCACACAGTTTTGTTTGTATCATCTGTAATGGCTCATGTTCAAGAACAAGCCATAGTATAACACCACTTTAGTTGGCACTGCAATGGCAGCCTAATTTCTTGTCACGTAAGGCTTGCTAATTTCCCGAACTGCTGAAGTGCAAAAATAACACTGCCATCAATTATGTTCACATAAAAGGAGCTCATTATTTCAGAGTAGACATGTGTATTCTATAACTGCTATTATTTTACACAGTAAGAGCTCAGTGCATCAGAATAAAATCAACTCGTGGTTGTGATCCACTGGAACACGTTTCACTTAGGCGTGACACCAACCTTGTGTTTCGAGACTTTCGCAGAGTTCAGACTTGGCCTCTCCGTTGGGCCTCAGGCCGCCTTTGGGGTTGAACTTGTTGGACATGGTGGCTGCAGTGACCACAGCCTTCAGGCTGCGCTTGCGCTTGGGTACGTTCTGCTCCGGATGGAAGAGAACCACGTAGACCTTGGGCATGTAGAGCATTCCCAGAGAGACTGACGCACTGAGGCTTACAGAGATGGTCAGCGTCGTGGTCTGGATATACATCTGTATTTTGGAAGAGATGGTGGAGAGACAAACAAACGGAATTATTGGTTGAGGCCACACTGACGAGGGCTGACACATACACAATATTTATTTAGTTATAGTTGAGTTTTAATTAATGTGCGACAAAGCTAATGACCACTTTCACAACAAACCCCACTTGACCTATGTCACACAGATTACTTACAAGCCCACCTTCCTTAAAGAAGTCCGTTACTTAACAAAAGCACAAATACCCAACACTGAAAATACTCCAGTACAAGAAAAAATAGGCAATTTAAACTTTAATAAGATAGAAATATTTAAGTATCATTGTGCAGTAAAATGGTCTCTGTCAGTGTTTTACTATTATATATGATGTTTTTAGATTTATATTATTGCAGTGTTAATATATATGCTGCATTTTTACTGCTGTAGATGATTATGGTTGTGCTCATTTGAACTACTTTGTATACTGTTCTGTTCTATAAGATCATCATATTTTTACAATATTTGAGAATTTATGGTGTGTTGTTTTAGATATTATGTGTATATTGCTATATGTATATAATGTATATCACGGAATAGCCTCAAAATATCGAGATATTATTTGTAAGCCCTATGTCCCAGCCCTAACACTGACAGTGGTGTTCTAGTTTTACAATCTAAAGTGAAGCTGAGCACACAATAATGAAGGACGTGCCATTTACAGTCTGCACAGTTTGAATTTAGTCCATCAAAGAAAATCTAATTCATATTTTGTATTCTGAGAGCCAATTTTCTACTAAAGCTGCAGGAAGAAGAATTGTCTTTGCCGCGTGTGATTGCTTTCAATAGACTGAGGCTTTTACAGTCCTGCATGTAGAACACACATTGCATGTAAATCACTGTTTCTTATGCAGAAGTTACTTTGCACATCACACAGTATCACACAATCATCACATAGTAACACATGGTGATGGCATACAGTTGCCCTCACTCACATTCTTTTGTTGTTCATGTGCTGCGTTCATCACTCCTGAGCTCTGCTTTCGTTGCGGTGTTTGTTTATTTATGATGTACAACTAATAGAAGTGCCCCCCTGATGGGTGTCTATGTAGTCTGCGTATAGATGTTTTTGCCCTGAGGTTTTAGACAACAGCATACGGATTGTGTGCTTTCTGAAGCCAGTGACAGCTGCAACTCACAGCTGGGTAGCAGATATATAGCTACAGGCAACAACTGTGGAGCGGAGAGGAACATCCTACAGCATATTAAAAGTGCCTGCAAGTGATTTTTCATTTATGATAATCATCCCAGAGCTCAGACACAGTCCATCTCTGATTCGTTGATGTAGGGAATGTGGTGAGTCAGTGCAGGGGCTGTAAAAAATATAACAGGTAGATCATATTTGATATTGACACATGCATATTAAAGGCTGCACAGACCCCAAAAATATGAAAACATCTCCTTAGACTGTTCTTCCACGTACAAACATTAGAACCCCGGTGTCAAAAACATTAATTTGAAAACAGAGCGAGAAGAGAACAGTTGACTTTGCCTCTTGGATGAAAATAGCTGAGGTTCTCTGAAGTTGATGAACACAAGGCAAAGAGTGTACAGTGGAAACACAGCTGGCAGACATCCTTCAAACAGATTTGCCTGAGGTTTTGTCTGACATTACATTTGCAGACATCACAAATGACTGAGTCGTTTGGCATGGGAATAGCCCACAGGGCCCTGAGCCACTAGCATGTCAAGAGTTATAAATTAGGTTTCGCAACATGGCTGTGTGACATATGTTGTTTGTATGTGAGCATGTACAACATTTATCTTCTCATTTCAGGATGCTAAACGATGTTTTTTTTGTTTTGTTTTTGACTAGCCTCAAAAAATGGCTATTTAAGCTACAGATAAATGTCCATTAGTATTAATCTGACAAAATATATGATATTTAAAATTACAAAATTACTTAACATACAGCATGTGGTTTTCTGCAGTGCATTTGTGTAGCATTATCCAAGCCATTGTAGTGTAGTATATGTACTAGGCTGCATTTTAGAGGTGTTACACTTTCTATATTAAATTGATCGAAATGAGCTTTCAGTCTCAGTGATCGAAATCAAAGGCCGAATCCGTGATTCTCTATTTTTTTTCAGTATTTTTTTTTTCTCTCTATCCCTGCCTACTGCCTCGGAGAAAGAAATAAGACTTTAAAAACAACACAGTGTACGTTACTGTCCGTTATTTCACACGTGACACCATATAGAAGAATTTGAACATGTAAATGACAGTTGTTGACTGATGAGGATGTAGAACCAGTGATCTATTCATATTTTCAAATCAAGACTCAGTAGTTAAATGCTGGCATAGCCGGATTGAGTCGACGAGAATTGTGTCAACTTTCTTGTCCCTGTTTGAGTATACCTGAACAGGAAAATATGACTCTCTGAATATTGGAATCTCTCAATCCTGCAAGCACTCGCTTCAACTAAAGGAAATCCCACAGTATGCGCTTCTTCTGTACCAGTGACACATGATGCAAATCAGTCGTGTCTAGAAGCTCTTGTACGTCTTGTTTCTTCATTTACATTTGCACCTTGTACAAACTAATTATGTTTCATAATGTGACAACCCTGTAGTTCAGATCTGTGTAGGTTTAGGGACAGATGATAGATTTAGTTACCTCAGTAGATCACCCTCAGTGTTGTAATCTGTCAAAATGATGGACGACCATCAGATTTTTCTGCCATTGTTAAAAAATAATTCACCCAACGATGGGAAATCTTCAGTTAACATGACCCCTGGTGCACACTGCAGGTGGGATATTATTTTGAAATAAAATAAAAATCATGACCTGTCATACAGTGACCATGATACATGGTGATGTAATAAAAAGCATAAACGATAGAGAAGCCTTGCCCAAATTAAACCCCTAAAGCCATGTCAGTTAAGAAAAAAGATGTCAGTGCCAAATGGAAGTGATAGGCCATTGTATTCCATCATACTGCAAGCTGAACGTGAGCATTCCTTAGTGATAGAGGGGGAGTGTTGTAATCTCCTGAGAAGATTACACGTGGCCTGGGGTGAGTTCGGAACAATATTGCTACCCCTCTGGAGTACCGAGAGGAGTCACTCTGTGAGGGGAGCCAAGACCCTTGTCCACTTCCATCGGCCCTGGTGACATAAATTTTCCCTGACACGCCGATATGATTGCCAATCTGCTCCATCGGCGCAGCGAAGGAACAGGGCCGGGGACAGAAACCTTGGCCGGCTGAGCCATTATGAAGTTTCTTTGAAGCAGGATTGCTCCTTTTTGTCATTAGGCATCAAATCCCCTGTCCAGACAGCTGCCAGAGCTGTCTCTACCTATACGCAAAGCATGTGAAGAGGAACACTTCCACAGCTCTTCCAAGTCCTCGTGCCCAAATATTTTTGACTTAGAGTTTTCTGAATATAGTTAGAAAATACACAAAATTATTTGCCTAAGATTTTATTGCCAATATTTCCTCTTGAAAAAGATGTCACAGAAGGGAAAACACACACGTCAATGTTGAAATTAATGACAGCTTTACAGTAGCTGCCTCAGTTTCACGGTGCTGGTATTGTGCACGCTGGCTCACTGTCAAACTGTCAAGGATTACTGGGACACTTGACGAGAACAAAGCCGTCCTTAATGTTATTAGTAACACCTGTGCTTTTCTTACCTTGACGACTCAAAATTTCTGCTGTGAAAAAGGCACATTAACTCTCATTTGGTTTGGTTCTAAAAATGGTAACACAACAGTAGCTGTTTATTTGGAACAGCTCACTAATCAACAGGCTTGGTATAAAAATAACAAATAATGAACACAAATAATAAAGTCTTACTGGGACCACATACTCCACCCCTTCCAGTGTTATATGGAATTATGAGCTTAATTAGAGCTTTGCGTTAAAGGGGCAGTTCACCCCGAAATCAAAAATACGTCTTTCTTCTTGTGGTGCTATTCATCCGTCTACATGGTGTTATTGTGAGTTGCAGAGTTTTGGGGATATCAGCTGTCGAGATGTCAGCCTTCTCTTGATTTTAATGGAACTAGATAGCGCTCGGCTTGTGATGCTCAAAGGGCCAAAAACTACATTTGAAAAACTCAACAGTAATGTCTCTTTTCAGAAATAATGAACGAGTTACTCAGCCTAATCCACAGACCTTGTTATGAGCAGTTTGATGTTTTGATTTTGGGGGGAAGCTGTCCCTTTTGATTAGAGACTGTTTTATAACCAGTTTAAAGGCAGAATGATTATAATTTGATGGTTGCGATTTGTAAATGTAACATTCAAAGTTGGCCTGTTCTCCCCAGCTCAACGACAACAGAAGTGCACTTTTGCAAAATGACTAAACTAACTGCTGGCACCAACCTGACTAACAGAAAACAGGCCAACTCCCTATTGCTCTTCATCCCCATCCTCTCCTTCTCCTTTCTCCTTTCCTGTTGTGTTAAAAGCCCCACACCCTCAAAAAAAACCCTCTGAAAACCTTTGCAGCTAATCATGACCCGATGGTGAGCATTTTCCCGTAGGAACTATTTTCTTTAGAGCTGCAACTAATAATTATTTTCACAGTTGATTAATCGGTCTATTATTTTCTCAATTAATGGCTGTTTGTTTTAAAATTTCAGAAAATAGTGAAAAATGTCAGTGTTTCCCAAAGCCTAAGATGACGTCCTTAAATTCTTGTTTTAGTCAGCTAGATATTAGTTAGATATTCAGTTTGCTGTTACAGAGAAGTAAAGAATTCCCAAAATATTCACATTTAAGAATATGAAACCAGAGACTTTTTTCTTAATCGGTTAATCAGTTTGAGTAAGTTTTTAATTAAAATAGTCACAGATTATTAAATTATTTGATAAATAATCAATTAAAGGTTGCAGATTTCATTTTCTTTCTACTGGAATACACCTGCCAACAACATCACCACGCAGAGGGAAGCAGGCATCTACTCCTGGACATGACAGCTCCGCCATGGAGGAAACCATTAATGTTTACATCCTGCGCTGTCACAAGCACAAGCTGCCCATCCATGAAGAGATGCACGCTTGTTCTGTGTGGTGATATGAGGTGCAGGTGTATTTCGTAAGAAAAAAAATAGAAATAGTGAGACTACATGAGACTGCTCACAACAAGGTCTGTGGGCTATCTGGAGTAACTGGGTCCTGATTTCTAAAAAAGAGACATGAATTTTTCAAATGTATTTTTTTAGAGTTTTAAATGCCAAGAGGGACTCCATTATATTCGAGTGAAGAGAGACATCTCTACATCTGAAATGTCCAAAACTCAGGAACTCACACCTTAATGATTTAGATAGATAAAACAGGAAAAATATGTATTTTTGATTTTTGGGTGAGGCTATCCCTTTAAAGGGGCCAAATCCCCTGTTGGACCATAGTATGAGTATTTCAATAGAACAAATGAATTTTATGAATAGTCACTTCTACTGTAACAAGATTGGATAATATTTGAAGGGTTGTATATACGATACTACTCAATGAATAAACAGGATACAGTCCATCAGGGGAAATAAAAGTAAATTGTTTCCCCGAAAACTGGAAAATAAAACAAGTTTTCAGAGCCTTATTTAATCCTGAAGGTGTTTCTTTTTAATACTTCCTAGTTTTCTGGTGTTCTTTTACACCGAGACTGTCTGTGTAACATTTTATTTAACGGTTTAAATGAATATGACGTTTGTTCTTTGTGATAACGGCACAGCAAGACGATTTGTGTGAGCACCAGTTGAACTGGAATGAAAACCTGTGAGTCAGAGAGTGATTTCCACTCTCAGTCTATCCACCTGCTCTTCAGTGGCAGAGATACAAGTGAAGAACAGAGATTATTTGTTTTTGGCTGCCTGTTTCATCACTGGCTGTGTTTACATGCATGGGGTAACTTGCTTATTGGCCGCACTTTGGGGAAGGCTGTTTACATCAGAAATTAGAGATAGTCTCTAAAACCAGTTGACACAATATTTCTTTTTACCTACATTGCCCTGCCAACGCATTCTACAGTCCACCAGCAACAAGGTACAAAAAAAGTGAGTCAAGTCACTGGTTAGGCAACCTCATAGCATTAAGCTACAGCCTGTTGTTGCTAAACAGGTTTGACCAAATCTGCATGAAAACATCTGGCAAAGGAAGACTTAATGGATTCTGGATTCTACTACAAGCATATCCCAAATGTATGCATGTGTTACTTAAACAGAACAACAACTCAAAACTCTGCATTGTTTTATATTTATATAGAACATGACAGTCAGAGAGCAAAGGAAACTCAAAGACACGACTCGGGCCTCCGTGTCTTGCTCTCCCAAATCTCTCTTCTTGATCTCTACGATGAAATGTACTTAATGTAATGTGGAATATAATATTAGTTGGCAGGTTGACACTGAGAGCATGAAAAAGTGTAGATGACTCTTGGATAAGTATCCAATTATAGTTTGATATATTTTTCAAAAGTTGTTAATGGGCTGCCATAGGAATTTAGTCATTTGGAGGATGATAGTCTCCAAATGTTCACTCGAGCAACTGGATAATGTTCTTGGTATTACTGGCTTACTAAAACTATATTTTCTTTAAATTGTGTAGATTGTGTCTCTCCTTAAATGGGCAGTCCCATGTGCTGCCTTTGTCCATGAAACACTTTTTATATTTTAATAGGTGTTTAGGCATTAGTATCTGTTATCAATATGCTGGTACCAAATGTCCTCACACACATATTCATTACCTTACCTTTTACCACACTTTCTATGCTGTTATCAATTTAAAGGGTGCTGTTGTGGTATTATGCAGCACCATAGCGTTCCCTTACTGATGCTTCTGTTGCGATCAGTAGCTTGACATTTCCACTCACTGCTTTCACGACATCTGTGTTGAGCAACCTCAGAATTAGCACTTGTAAGAGGTAATTTGTGATTCACTTTCTACTCACAAGAAACATCAACAGCCGCAGTAATTTTATGCTACTTCACAAACCCGCGTTAGCTATTTCTGCGTGCATGAATGTGCAGTGATTGACTATTCGGTATTCCCACCCAGTGAGGCTGAATCAATCACACGCACACAGAAACACAATTAAAGAAAACATATCCAAGCAAACTTGAGGTGAATGAATTATTCTCACAAGTCGGCTCTAAAAGCCTTGTAATCCCCACAGTGGAGCACAAAGCCCATCATCCCATGATGAATAGTGGCAGCATCCACAGACACAAGAGGCTGATGCTATACAACAAACATAATGTAAGTGGCCATTTTCTTCACAATGAGGCACACAGGAAATGTAAAAGAACTCCAAATGGAAAACTGACATCCAACATGCACAAGTGAATTTAACTGACCTAGCTCCCAGGGTACTGTCTGTAAATACAGTATCACTGGTGAAAGCTTTGTGAAGTCATTAGCATAAGATCTAAAACAGTTAATTGTGAAAAAAAGACACTTGTGTGTTTTTTTTAATACTTCCGCCCAATTTGTAGTTGTCTTGGGATACCAAACAGCCGGAGATCTCGCTGACTACGTTCAATCGTCTGGGGCCAGCATTTCAAAAGCTTTAATCTACATCAGAATTATCCTGATAGGATTAAATCTTAATATTGAGTATTTCAAAACCAGGAAATGTGATCCTGATCCTAAAAACACTAGGAAACAACCAGAATCCAGATCAAATGTTGATTTTGGGTATTCCAAAACTTTCAGGTGTAATGTAGGATAGTATTGATGCTAAAAATCAGGATAATCCTACATTTAACGATTCTTCTAATAAACCAGTGTTTTCAATTACAAACCCCAAAAACAAAACAAAAAAACCTGACATGCCTTAACAGACTCAATGAACCACCTTAATATGAACGGCCACCCTTTAGACTTCAGATTGGTTTGGAAATGGCAGGTTTTTTTAAAGTCTCTAATTGTTTCAACCCAGTTTTAGCAACAAAAGCTGCCGTCAGTCTCTGTTGAGCAAGTGTTTAGAGACTGAAATGAGTCTGCAACTGAAATTGAATATTTACCTTTTCTGCTGATTGTGAGGTCCCAAAGAAGATGGGGATGAAGGCGAGCCATACGATGCAGGTGGTGTACATGGTGAAGCCGATGGGCTTGGCCTCGTTGAACGTCTCGGGAACCCCTCTGGTCTTGATGGCGTAAACTGTGCAGGTGACCATCAGCAGCATGCTATAACCCAGCAGACAGATGAGGGACAGGTCTGATATGTCACATTTCAGAACACCACGGGCCATTTTAGGATTGGCTGTGCGCTGGTCCTCGTAGTCGATGATGGCTTGTGACGGGTCAACACCAAACCAGATGCACACCCCAAGGAGCTGCACGGATATCAGGCTGAATGTGATGACTAACTGGGAGGCTGGGGAGATGAATCGAGGGGCACTGACCGACATCTTGCCCTGCTCAAAAATCCTGTAGATCCGATTTGTCTTGGTCAGCAGTGCTGCATAGCTTATACTCATACCCAGGCCCAGGAAAATCCTCCGCAGGGAGCAAATAAACACATCAGGAGTGGAGATCATGAGGAATGTTGTAGCGTAGCACAGAAAGATACCCGTCAGCAGCACATAGCTCAGTTCTCGACCTGATGCCTTGACAATGGGCGTGTCATTGTAGCGTATAAAGGTGACAACCACAAACAGAGTGGCCATGATGCCCAGAACAGCGATAAGGACAGGGATGACTGCCCACGGGGAGCTCCACTCCAGCTTGACAATGGGAATGGGATCGCAGCCAGTGTGGTTCTCATTAGGCCGCAAATCAAAGCGACACATCTTGCAGGTGTAAGTGTCTGCCTGATACTGGTAGCCATCACAGTTCTCACAGTGCCAGCAACATGGAATTCCCTTCACGGTCTTCTTGCGTTGCCCAAGACGGCACGGCTGGCTGCATATAGAAGAGGGGACTTCCTGTGTTCCACCAGGCCACTGCATCTCATTGGTCTGGGGGGACACGTATATGAGAGGAGAGAGATAATTCCTCCTTATCATACTAACACTGTACTGACATCCTTGAGACCCAAGGTAAATAAATACTGTGCAAGTCCTTATTGCAAAAACATTAAGACAATTTACTACATATTGTTACACTACTTACATATTAAACAACATACTTCAGAATGCATGATGATACAATTCAATTAACATTTTGAAGATTAGTTTACACACAGAAGTGCATGCTAGAATGAAAAAACTGTAAATGGGATATGCACCACATGAAAACTTCAGTCTTTTTTTTTATCAAGACATCACTGTGTAAACTCATTGAATTATAACTCAACAGGAAACAACTTTGCTGTTTAATTACTTCCAAGGAATGCTGCTCTTACTGGAGGAAAGATAAGTAAATAGAGTCAAGCTGTGTGGTGCTGCACTCTCTAACACAGTGCGTTGTCATGTGCCAGTGCTGTTGCACTGACGTTATTTATTTTAACTACAGCACAGTTTTCTAAGCAGGCCTTATTAAGTAAAATGGGGTGCAGAAAGGGATGGGGAATAACCAGTTGTATTCATTATTCAAATAAACATCTGGATGGTTTAGATGATTGCTTTTGTTTCTAAAAAATGTCCATATGGCATTCTGGATTTTCCTTGGAGGTCTCTGCCATGCAGGTGATGCTGACAAGTCAATCTGTGTGCAGCAGTTAAATCAGGACCTTGATGTCTACAGTAATCTAATACCATGCCTACAGTATGTGCATCGACAAAATATGAACGCCCCGGGCTTGTGTACAAATGTTGCATAACAACAAAAATGATGCATGATACATTGTTCCTCACAGAGTTTGGCATTTAAAACAAAGCAATTTTGATGTAAACATATGCAGCACTCTGTGCTTCATGCATATGTATTTGTTGAAGAGGAAATCGGTGTATTACTGTATCACGTAATAATGCCAGATGTCAAAATAAGGTTAATGCAAAAAGATGCCCCTCTCTTTTTACATCCTACTCATATGAGCATAATTGTGAGTGGTAATGGAAGTGGAAATACTGTACAACGCATTCTGTATTGACCTAAAGCCTTTGTTAGTCTGTATGCTTATAAATTCTGAAGCCAGCCAGGGAGAAGATGATTTATTATTAATATTATTCTGTCTGCTGTTGCCCTATAAAACTTGACATAAGCAAGCTACATTCAGCATAATCTTTGATAACGGCAATGAGTTATGAGAAGGTGAATAAATTAAACTCTGCTATGCATGGTAATGGTAGAGTTGCTGTAAATGTCACATGATATGGTCACATCTTAAGATGTGCAGAGGCCACTTTAGCAATGTTGATGGAAAATAAACTGAAATGAGATCACGTTGACTTAAGTCCTAACTGATGAAGAGATGAAGGATTTTTATTGCATATTTTTCTCATAAATAATTGTCACAAATTCTGTTTAATGACTAACGCGAAACCAATTTATCTAGGCTTATTTATTTTCTATGGGAGTCATGGTCACAACACCCATCTTTCCACTTGGTGAAGATACAGATTGTAGTTTTATTGCTATGTGTTCTTTAGGGTTTCATCACTAATTCAACTCATTTAGTTAAATATGTGATATCTAATGAATCATTCTGGCTTATTGTGAAAGTCTGATGTGGATCATGAACGCAAGCAATGACCAGCACAAAAAACTGTCACTCGGATTATTAAGAAAGTCGAAAGCCATACAAACCTTCAGGCATATTTTAAGTAATATTTAAAATATACATACGTCTAAGTGGAGCTGATCTGTCCAGTGACCAATGATCTTGTATTCTGTGGTGTTATTTGTCATCTGGTATTGGTAGATTTCATAGCGACCAGGAGCATCTCCGTTCACGTTGAAGACCACCGGGGTGCCAGCAATTCCTAAGGATGAGAAAAAAAAATTGTTATTGCTGTTTTGTTTTTTTTGCTGTGTCACTTCACCCCTCAGGTCTGAGCCAGTGCATTATTTTGAAGGGAGGGGAATGTTGGGGGTGCACAGGAACACTGTAGGGTTAGGGTTAGGTCTTGCATGGTCTTGTGACTATGACACCAACCAAAGAGACATATTGTTACTGCTCAGTGTAACAGTAACAGCTAGTAGTCAGAGACAACCAACCACAGGAAGCTGCTGTCAGGCTCTGTCCACGGAGAAACACTGGAAACACAGAGAGTCTGCCGGGGCTCTGACAGTCAGTAGAGGCACAATCTGTGGCCCTTTTTAAAAAAGTGTTGTACCTGTGCTGTAGCAAGATGAGCTAATATTAGTAGCTCAGAGAGGCTGAGAGGCTCCAGTGTGTGTGTCTGTGGAGGAGTGTCAATATGGAGCCCAGCCCTGCTGTTTGTCATGAGTTGATAAAGTGTTTCACATGTTCTGACTCAAAAGCAGGGGAGAGAGATGGGCCGCCCAACTGCTATTGGAGGGCCTTAACCCTGTTTTTTATATAAGATTCATGATGTAGATTATTCCTAAATGGTGTCAGCATTAACCATTTTCAGCCCATGAAATGATGATTTTTTAAAGATAATTAAGTTCACAGCTCAAAAAATGTGTTTAATTGGAGTGATAAGTTGGAAGTGCCAAAAACTGCACTTTTCTCTAAAAGCCAGTTGAGGCTGGCTCCTTCTCATAACAACTGTACCAGGGGTAAATTTCGATATTACTCACCCTTTTAAGGTATAAAGTTATGCATAATTACGGGCATGACCGCTTTGAGTGACTGGTGAATGCTGTCGCAGGTGGCTAGCCGCTAGGTATCCACTTCATTCAGCCCACCTCAGTTCCACCAACGCCATCTTTTCTCCCCATTTTTGGAGCAGCCCGGAGTGAAGTCTGACACTGCTAAAATGATGATGGCTGAAGCCACCCACACTGAGCTTCACAATGGGTCTTCAGAGAAGTGTGGGTGACGTCACGGACACTATGTCCATCTTTTATACAGTGTATTATTTTAACTATTTTAACAGCTGGACTCTGGTGCTGGACAATACAGTACAAACTCGAGCTGTTATTTTCATCATGTTCTAAGATGAAATGAGGCTGCAAGGGGACTTCAAGCCAAAGCTGCTATAGTGTTAATGATGGGAGTAAAATAGATGCTGACAGCCATGTTGTCCTGGTCCTTTGAGAAGGGCCAGGGCTGCTGTCTGTTCATGTTCCCATATCATTTCACACTCCTTCATTCTGCTTATTGCCCCATTGCTTGTTATCCACAAGGTCCCCACGCTGAGTGCTAACGAATGACAGCACTGATTTTGATTACCACTTTGAGGTCTCTCTCATCCCTCTGCTGCCCGTTTCTGAGCCAACCTACAATCCCCCTCTCTGGTTTCGCAACTTGTTATAAAATTGTGGTGTGAGGGAACGAGGATTCACAGATTTAGTGATGAGAGCCCACCACAGAGCGTCTCTGAGGAAAGGGCCATTAATAGCATCCCCGTCTCTGTCTGTTTTCTCCCACCAAATTTGCTTTCTCTCCTTCAATGCAATCCCTGAATACTCAGCAATTCTGTAACATGTTGAAGTGAGGGGGTTGAAAAGTGCAAAATGAATGCCCTTAGTTAACTCGCAGCTGAAATGAGTTTTGGATTGCCCACGGTCAATATTTGGATGTTGTGTACAGTGGTAGATGCTAGAGCTACATCATTGACCGAATTTTTCTGCAACAGAAAAAGGATATACATCATGTTCAAACACCAGGCTCGGTGTTTTCCAGTGTTCGGGAGAGATTAGTCCATGTTCCACAGGTATTGACTTCACTCTTCTCTGTCATAAGAATAAAGGGAATTATTTATTTGTGTGTTTTGTTCACTTTAATAGGTCACAGTATTGATTGATGTTTGTTGTTTTTACCTGTGAGTCAGAGTTGGAAAGCTGTGAGTCAGACTTTGAGACCAGACGTATTTTCTCCCTTCTGCAGTTTTGCATGTGTCAGGGGTATGATCGAAACCCATGGGATTTAATAGCATTAGCATCAACCTGCTGCATTATCTAGAGGGCACGTCTAAGACAGCAGCAGGCAGTCATGTGTAATTATGATGATTTTCTTGCCCATCTCAGCAATACGGGGGATTGTGTAGGATGTATGTTTCTACTAATTTGATTGCCTTAATCGATTAGTTTCACCTCTTAACTTGCAAAAATGCATCGCAAGTTTCATGCACAGACAGCAGAGAATAACAAAATGCTTGTTTCATATTTTTTCAGGAAACGCTGCACAAGAAAATTCAAAAAAATTAAAGTCATGTAATCTAGGAAAAAAAAACATCTAGTGCAATCAGCTGCAGCTCTATGCAAATCCACTGAAAATAAAATGGTCACAGTAAAATTGTTAATTTAACTCTATGTTAATGCCTTGAGAGCTGAATTAACACAACTGTAGGCTACTGTGTGGAGAAGACAGGGGAAATGTGTTCAGGGCAGTGTGTAGGCACGCTATTATAACTAACATGCAATTTCAATTCATTCAATTTCCACTCCATTAAAAGCCATTAGTGAAAGCCACAAGGAATATAATGTTTTTACAAATGAGAAAAAAAAAACTGATCAAAACACTCTAAGATACAGATTCTGCTGTTGAACTTGAGAAGTGCGGAGGTGGCTTCAGTGAATTTGATTTCTTTGATGAGGGCATTTACTATAAATCCAACAATACAAGTAAAGAAAACAGAATTACTACATTTTCTTCATAAATGCAGAGCAGTAATTTGGTAGTAATACCAAGTTTCTGAGCTGTGAGACTGTAATTTATTTCTGCTCCTAATGGAGGCTGAGCCTTACATGGCTATTAGTCGATAAATTGGGCAGAGTTAAGGGCCAATGCTGGGGTTGATTATCTTTTCAGTGTTCCCTCTTTTATGACGCTGACCTCAGAAATAGTTTATACCTCCACAATTTGCCGTACTACTCAATATTCCTATTTCCCTGGATAGGCAAGATTCATTATTAAAGCAGTATAAACACTCTTCATATTATTTATTGTGTCTTTCACATAGAGTTCCCAGTAAATTACTGGAATAATCTTTCAGGTATGGCAAGTGATTTTTCACTATTCACACATGCAGCTACATTAAAGGACATTTCCGTCTTGTGGCTTTTTGTCATTTCATTTTGCTAATTTAATGGTCTGCATTTATCTACGTTTATCTACGTTTATCTATTGCATGGGGCAGAAGATTATTTTCAGGAACATGGCGGGCAATTAGATGTTTTTGTCTGGTACTCTTGTGATGTTTTTAATATTTAACAAATCTGCAAGACAAGTCATGTTTACATGATCTACTTGAATCAGAAACACATTTGATACATTAAAAGAACATTAATAAAGTGTTGGCTGTCGAGAGCTGTTGTGACTCTAGTCGTTGTTGAAGTCTTGTGATTGGGTCGCTCGCTCTCTGTTTTTGTCACATGGATGTAACCTTTTACATGTTTGTGCCTGCAACATTATTGCTTTCTTTCACAGCACAGCTGTGCTGGCATTTTCCCTAAAATGTTACCAGGTCTTGAGATGTTACAGATTTCCTTGCATATCAATATCATCTCCCATTCACACATGACTTGATGCAAGAAATATTGCTGAACATTTCAGGGATAGAATGAACGTGTGAAAGCTTATATGTTGGTGTTCATTCGCCTGAGCAGAGACACAGACAAATTATTTCTTAAATGCAAAGCAGTGGCTGCTATTTGTACAACCACACATCTACAACATAACCTTTTTAATAACACGGCTTAATTAATGTTAGTAATGTCTGAGCAAATTACTCAACCGTCTCTCTTTACTGATACTGTGACTGACTGCACAGTTAGTTACAAGTTACATCGAAATTCAACTAGTAGTCATGAAAATGGACAGCTTTAAATGACTTAAATGGCTCAAACACTTTGAGCAGCTTTACTATCAGGTTTAAGTCGTGTAAGGTTACTTTGTAAGTTAAATATCCCTAGGAAAAAATGCATCAAGTACCACTGAGTTTGAGCCATTTCTGAATATAACCAGGAGCAGTTTCCTTCAGCATCACTATGATCACAACCTCAATACCATGCATCAATAGGTATCAGCTGCATCTACAATATCTGTAGTGCTTGGTTTCCTCTTTCCTGTAGTCAGCATGGATGCCTGTAGATAATTCCCAGAATACACTGGGATCATGTGGACATTCCTGTTGTTTTCCTACAAACCTTTTAAATTCTCCATTCCTCTGTCCTGAAAGACTCTTAAAAGCAAGGCAGTTTTCCGGTAATGTGCAGCATTGATTTTTTTAGCCATCTCTCTTGTAACCCCAATGGCTTCAGTGCTGACAAGTCTTCCAGTAATATAACACAATGAATAAAGGAATGCATAAAGACTGAAGTTTAATTCTATAACACAAGACAGCTGCTATACAGTATTTCAGATTAAAGTGTTACCCCAGCGCTGGGAGAACTGATCTACAGTATCCTGTAAAACTAAACAAATATGACTTCAGGATACAAACTCCAAACATTTCTTTCTTTCTTTTTTTTTTTTTCTTTTTTTACACAAATGAGGGATGACCTGCTTACATAATAATAAGCACACTCAGGAACAGGTAAACAATGTTTTGACTTTGAAGATGGGGCATACAGTAACACACTGCTGAGTGCTGCAGAGTTTCCTTTCAGTGTCCATTAGGGATAAAAACTAACAAACATAACACTAACAAACATAACTGTCACGTTAACCTTTATTATCCCAACAATAAAGGTTATGTTGATGACATTATTAAAAAACAAAAGCAAAACATCCATCCATGCTTAATTCAAATTCATGTTTGTTTTCCCTTTTCTACTTTGTCTCCATTTTAAAACTCTCTTACATAAATCTATAAACCAAACCACCAGAGGAAGTAAATGCCAAATGATGACTTCTGACAAACAGTTTCCTACATTTTCTTCAATATCAATTCAATTTAGTTACCAACCAAATTGATCCCTGCTGCTTCCATCCCCCTTTGGAGGCAGTAGACTGCGATGTGCCTTTGTTCTGAATGAAGCTTAAAGAAAATAAGAACCCCATCCTTCCTCCCAGCACCACTTATCTAACAACTCACTTGCCACGACCGTGCAAGTCGTAAAAAAAAGAATTAAACAGTTAAACTACTTTGATAATCAATTAATTTTTAATTGAAAATGGTAATGTTTCATGCAAAAATGGCAGAAAATGCTCTTTTCAGCCTCTCAAATATGGTGATTTCCTGCTTTTTCTGAGTTTATTATTAGATATAACTGAATATTTTTGCATTTAAATAAATCACCTTGGACTTTGAAAAACTGGGATGGACAGTTTTCACTATTTTCTGACATTTTATGGACATTGCAGCCCTAGATTAAACATAGCAATTAACTTCAGTCTTTGTTGTTACTTGATAACCGCTAATAAATTAAACAGTTTGTACAGGGGCGAGTAAAACTGACTCTGGGCAGGTAGATTTCTGATCCACTTGCCCAGTTCGGGAAGTGGAAAATAAAACAAATAAACTTGCCTTGCCTAAGAATTAATTTTGAAAAAAATGGTCAAAAAAACATCAAATTTAACTAGTCATTCAAACCAAGCAAGAATATATTTTATTTGTCATCCCCTTCCAAAACGTGTATGATAAAAATGAGCTTTCAGCAGGGCAGGTTTTTTTCTACTATAGTGTTTAGAAAATAATTGATTTGCCCATTTTCTGATCTGCCACTGTCATAGTAAAGGTTTTGTTAAGTTTAGGTTCAAAAACTACTTTGCTAAGGGCAGGGAACCTTATTGATGTTAAGGGAAGCACTGGTTGTGCTTAAGAAAATGCTGCTGTTACACATAACCAGTGATGAATGTTGGTAGAAAAATGGGAAACCAACTCTGGTCTCACCTGTCAAAGGCACACAGTTTGTTGACATTAATGTCAACCTCCTCCCTGTGAGGTTTTGTTGCTCTAAACAATAGTGGGCTAAGCCAACATTGTTCCTGACAGACAGGCATCATACTGTAATTCCTACAGCCACTAGAGATGCTTGTCAAGTGAACTTAAACACTGGTCATGTGAGTCCGTTTAGCAGATGACAAAGGCTGTCATTTTTCATGAGAGGACAGTTGGTGGAGCCACTAGCAGCTTAATTTCCCTGTAAATGACAATTTTCACCAGGAGAGCCTAGTTGAGATTTATGATGACCTCAAAAAAGTCAGGGTTAGACCCTGACTAACCGGTAGGAATTGCTTGCACAGGACATGATCCTGCAAACATGGAAATTCATCTCAGTTAAACCATCTGTCCACTACTTTGGCTGTACACTTGACAGCAATGCAGGGGGTGCAGGTATGGTCCTGATAGTGGGGAAAAATGAAGGTCAGATCTAAGTTCTTGGCCAGAAGTTCAGTCCCCGCTCTCCAAGGAAAGTCAGCAGCTTATGGCATCCAGCTTAATCCAGTGCCACTTTGATTATGTCCTGGCAGTGTAGTCCAGAGTGATGCC
The DNA here is from genome assembly GCA_027495735.1 of Lutjanus campechanus. Classification (NCBI taxonomy): domain Eukaryota; kingdom Metazoa; phylum Chordata; class Actinopteri; order Lutjaniformes; family Lutjanidae; genus Lutjanus; species Lutjanus campechanus. Next base: position 37,101 of record JAJHUR010084990.1, read on the forward strand.
AGTGAAATGCTGTCAGGTTCACAAAATTGTTAGCGGCATAGCCCCAAATGACTTATTCAGCTTTTTCCCCGCAGGTCCAAGAAGCTCACAGGCACAACACCAGGTCCCGGTGTAGCAAATCTGGCTCTCAGTAGCCAGATTGGTAAAAGTTCTCTCAGACACTCGGGTGCCCAGGATTTAAAATAACAGCACTAATCAGACTACAAACCCAGTCACCTTTGAGGCAAAACTAAAACACTGGCTTTTAGCTAATGTTCTCCTGTAAAGATAGTTGTGTAGGCAGGTTGTATGTAGCTCATTTAACGGACCAGTTTTACACATGATTAATGCTTGTTGGGAATCATTTCTGTATATTTATTTATTTTGTTTTACTTGCTGCTGCTGATGTACTATACTATCCCCATGCTCAAGTATGCACACACCTCTACAACATCTAATTACAACAAAGACCACAATGGAAATAAGTCCTATGACTTTCTTGTGTGATCCTTGATGTAACCATGTGGCTCTCCTTTTTAAAATGAACAGGCACTGATGGCAGTTGAGCTCTGGATTCTGCAGCAAGTACTTTGTTTAATCCAGAAGTTTTTTCTTTTCCTTCATTTACTGTAAATTATTCCTGTCACATACTTGCTACGGCATGACTGCCCCTCACCCACAGATCCCACTCTGTAATTGTCACACAAATAAATGTATCCATGACTGTATAATCATCTGTGAGGGTGGAGTAGGTTTAAGACTGTGTCAAGCTGCTGGCATGGCATTCTGCTTGATTGCATGAACACTCTGACCCCCTTCTCTTCTGACGTATAATTAGCTGGAGTTGTTATAACCACTGCAGCTGACCCAAGATAGACCCTGTTCTGGGTACATTTTTATTATTTCTTCTCAAGCCAACAGGTTAAATTCATGCACATGCTGCTTCATGACCTCCCTATGTATCAACCTTGTACAAGTATGCCTGTAATTACATTTCAAAGTGCACCTTACTGTTCAGAATCATGCATGTGTTCAGCCTGTAAATTAAACTTAAACTTCCCACCTTCTTAATATTAGTTTCTACCCTCTTTAGCTGAATATTTCAGAATGTTCAATTTCATCAACAGGATTTCTAAAAGTAGTCGTCAAAGATAATTAGCAGATGACAAAATAATGTCATAATGTCAAAAATAACCCTTCAGTACCCCGTCATGATAACTGTCACCTGTTACCCATAAACTTTTGAATGTTCCAGACAGGTGTTTCTTCAGTGTTCCACATTCTCAGCCAGAAGCTCTGTATTCAGTTGATGCTTTTATAGAGAGTAACTTAAAAATGGAAAGGTCTAAGCCTTGTGCCCTCTGTCATGTCTACCTAAGTGTATTTAACTTAAACCTCTCTCCAGAGATAACTGCATGCTGTATTTGCCAGTAACACTAAAAAATAGAATTTGTGTATATAGAACAGCCACTGAGAAATGACTTATGCCTGTTTTGCCTGTGCTGTTTGTTAACTCTCTTCCCCCTTACATTTCTGTACAATTTCAACTCCAACCAGTGCACTTCAAGCAGGAGATCTTCTGCGTGGGCAATTCAATGCTGACAAGATAAGGCGGGAAATCTCACAAAGCACAGTGCCTGCACATCATCTACTATGATAAAACACGCTGTTCTTGCTGCTGATTGTCAACCCTCCCACAGATCTCAGCCTCTTATACTTGCTGGGAGTAATTTACATTCAGAAGCCTGATAATTGGAGACCACTGTATACTCACAAAGCCTCTGCATGAGCGTGTTGGTGAACCCAAAAATAGGATGCACAAGTTGCTTCAGATTCTACCACTCAAGTGCCTCAGAATGATGCAGTTCACGATTCCTTTGTACAAATAATATAATAACTATCACTTTATTGCACAAATTCACACCACAACTTTTACGACAAGGACGGTGATGCTCGGTGATCACGTTCAGAGGGATGTGAACAATTATAGACACACTAACAGCCAATCAAAATCGGTAAGATATTGTGGCACTCAACTTACTTTTAAAACCCTGTAGAGCTGACCCCTGATAGTAAACTAAACCATTAGTAGGTGAAATAAGTCTTAGGCCGGATATATACTTGCTTTAACTACACATTTGCATTTGCACCCCTACACATTTATATGAATCGTGACTATTTTGCATATCGTGCATCCATTTGGAGCAATAGTTGTGTGCATCTTCAGAAATGAATACTACATAAATGCAAACGTGAACGTGTTTTTAAATAGGGTCAGGGTCTTTACCATTTTTGCTGTGTTTAACAGGTGACGGGCTTCATGCCCCCCAAATAAATATTTGAAAAGTTAAATTAATATCATAAATGTGGGACGACTAGTCGACTAATGGGTTGAGCTAACAACTATTGGTCAACCAGAAAAATCTTTTGTCCGGGGAAGTCCTAAAACACTGATGAAAGTAATATTAGGCTTTATCTGAGACATACTGCAACGGTGCCGATGGAGTCTTTGAAATTAGTTCAGTCCTTACCGATGGCCCCTTTTGAAGATTGCCAGAATACAAATTACTGACTCAAAAGTATGAATAAAATTTGTCACGTAGCACAGTGTTGAGTTCTCCTATAGCTCCATCGTCTTTTTGTGGGTTTCATGAATTTCGTGAGCCGACATCCATATAGTTTTCTCCTTTATTTTTTTCTGCACAACATGCAGCAGTAACAGATCATCAGTATCCATTTTCCTGAGCTGGACTGCACCAGTGTTTACACAATGTTATCGTTCATCAGTATGGATGCTGACATTGTCCCAGTTATTGTAATGATTATTGTTCTTACTGTGGACGGCCCTTTAGACTTTTTTGTCCCCAAGGGGAAATTCCTTTCTACAGCACTGTACATATCAGACAACAACAGCACACAGTAACAACATACAATGATAGACAACAGTACAAACTCGGGCCAGTTCAGTGAGGCCTATTAGCTCTTAAGCACCTGCAGCCCTTAAGGCAGCAAGGACTACAGGGTTTGGGCTTTTCCCAAAGTGAGCCCATCAGTACCTCTACCCTGTTCTGATATATACTTGGTATATTTAGAAGTATTTACTGGATTTGGTTGTTCTTGATGTTTTTAAATACAGCTTGTGCTCTATGTGTAATACATACAATTGTGAGCCTACTTAGGTGGAATCAAGAGTACACACCTGTGAAGTTGACGTTCCGGATGTACTTGAGCAGCAACGTGCCGTTGATGGTCTCCATCTTGGAGCATAGACCGACCTTCCCAGGACACAGATCTTTGTGCATGTTGTGTAGAGCGTGAGCCATGGCATAAACCGCGTCAATCACAAACTGAACCTTCCCCTCTTGTTCGTAGGATGAATCCTTCCCGATCCGCTCGTGGTCTGAAGAGAAAAGCAGAAAAATCACAACTCATGAAATTATGCATGAAATATGATCACTGCTTTAGTTTAACTTATATCGTGTATGTTTCCATGCTGGGTTTTACTGGCTGAGTCATTGCGGTCATGACGGGCAATCCCGACTAGAAAATTTGATATGAATGACAGAGTATTCAGAACAAAAAAAAGCTGCTCTACAATCAATCAAAAATGTAAGAACTAAACAGTGATTGCTACTCTGATGTGTAAAATCAAGCAAATGATAGCCTTTCAAGAGGTCTGATTACTCAATTGTGAACCCGTCTTTTTTTTCCACCATATTTAATTTATTTAGAGATTGAAGTTGAATTGTTCATGTTAACCTCTAATTATATTCTATTTTTTTCTAGACATCAATCACAGAATCTCCCGTCCCAAAATCTAAAATGGTCACACGTGCAGCCTTTCTCATTACGGTCTGTCGATCAGTGATTAGATCCACTCCTCGAGACTGTTTTGGTGATATACATCTTAATCTGACTGTCTCGATGCAGCTTACAGCAAAACTTCAAAGATCTTAAGATAAGTAAAACAGGCAATAAGCAAAGGTTCCTCTGTACAAGCATAAATAGGAAATGTGCTTTGGTAGGTAGGGATCTTTGGAGTGCTCTCATGTCTTGTTTATATGATCTCTTAGTGTTTATCTCCATAAAGTCACGTGTCGCCTCACATCCATTAATCAAGAGCTCAGAGTGTGATAGAGTGGTAGAGGGGGAGTGGAAGACACGGCAAGACAGGCCTAATCATTCTTCAGTATTAATGTAATTAGTTATGACAGGTGTATATTAATCATAGCCGGAGTTGTTCTAATGCTTTGAAAATGTGTTAACTGCCAAGCAAGGTTTCAATTAGCAGCTTAATCCTTTTATTAGCCAATGGCCTGCCAGATAGGTTGAGAAGAAATAGTGACAGCGGGACATTGTTACTGATTTAAGTAAAATAAGCCAACAGCAAGAAGTGACACAAATGAAACGGCGAGATTGGAGAAGTTTGAACCCGTAAAAGTAGCTTGAGTAGAAATTCAGATATGCACCTTGTTACGTTAATTCGATAGCTCCTTTAGCTTAACATTTTGGTCTCATGTCTGAGTAAGTCTGGTCACTTTTACATATCACTTTAAATGTTGCACCGAGTCTGAATTAATTGCTGTGAGATAAACATACTGCAGCCACACACGCGGCTTAAACATTCAGAGAAACAGAAAGATGCATGTCTTGTTCTGTCTTCTAAAATCACTGTTAATCTCAAGCATCACCTCTTATGCACAGATGAATAGGGATGGGAACCACTGAAAACAGGTTCCAAATTGTGTAATCTAACACAATCTTGTGCCTCCAAGCTCATCATCTCCTTTTATCAATGCCGGCATGTTTTTCTGATATTTGTGAATTGCAAACAATGACGTGAAACTCATGTTTCCATGCTGCTGGAAACTTGCAACTAGAAGGAGTCGAAATGGAGAAGAAGAAATGGTCCAAAGCGTGGCTTTATTTTTACAAAGAGAGATGACAACAGTGCTAATTGTAATGTCTGTGAAATGATAATTACAAAAAGGCTGGAGAGACCAGCTTATATCCACTTATCCTGAAATAATCCCTCTGCATTTTATGCATTTATTCAGACACCATAGGCATGAAATATAGCCATACTTTCCATACAAATAGTTTTTTTTTGTTTTTGTTTTGTTTTTTCCTAGATCTGGGTACAAAAAGGATCAAATGCAGGTATCATTTGACTGGAGAAGTTAAAACGCTACTTCGTACAAGGTTATTGTGGTCGATACCTTTAAAGGTTTGATGTACCAATATCCAACCCTATCCAACATGATCTTAGATTCATGTATTTGACTCTATACTCAAGTGCCACTGCTTCCCAACCCCCTCTTACGAAGGTAAATAATCTACGTCATAATAACATTAGTGCCATGCAGGCAGGCTTAGCAGATTTTTTCTTTGACAAGAAAACCTAAATTAAAACGACTGCTGTAGAAATATTCTCTCATTTAACCCATTTCAGACAGACTGTTGCTACAGCCAGCTCAAATAAAATTGATCAGGAAATTAATAGAATCAGACTGATAAGCAGCATCGATCATGGCATTAGTATTAATAAAATCTTAAAAATGAATTAATCTCAGTTTACTAAACAGTATCAAAGGCTGTAAAGGAGCCAGTTTTAAGTAGTTCAACAGATTCTTCTCATGTAAGATCAGTAAAACTATTTATCCTCATGTGGTGACACCTCACGAGGATAAATAGTTTTACATGTACATGCAGCGTGACAGCTAATAGGAATGAAAAAAAGAATCCCAACCTTATGTCCTGTCCTTGTGAAGTGTATGAAATATATGAAACAGCCAGCAAAATTCCCTCTCTAATAACTTGATAATGAAAATGATTCATTTTAATTATCATTATCAAAATATATCAGTAGATTCACTGCGAGATGCAGAGGAAGAGTGTCCCTCGCACTCAAGGACGATGGTCATTAATCAAGGCTTCAACAGCAAAATCAGCTTTAAAACCCATCAGCTTGTGAGAGAGCAGAAAAAAAACAACATTTTAACTCCGTCGCACTCTCTCATTCGCAAATGGTGCCATATATTGCACGACTATTATGGTTCTCACCGTAAATGTGCTGTCACGTCTGAATGAAGCTGAAAGGAACATTTATGTAAAAGGGCAAAAAGCATCACTTTCACACAAAGATTAAGTCAGCAGTGTCATTTAGTCCATGTCTGAAAAGGACTGTTTAGACAAATCAGAGTCAGTTTGTTGTATGCATTTGATGCATTTATATATTTGCTGCAGCACGATTAGGTTTTGTTAAAACATAATGGAACAACTGAAGTATAAATGCAAGTTATGACCTGTGAAAAATGCTGTCCTTTTTTCATGTCGTAATAACAAGCCTAAATGAAGGCAACCCTTTGTTTAGCTTTGCTTACTTGCAAATGAAGTTAGCTGTGCCCTCTGTGCAAGATCAAGTGGCGATGACTTCATTCTTACAGCTCGAAATAACAACTGTGAGAAAATCAGCGAAACGGGAAAGGGAAAAACACTCAATCTCACACTCACACTATTGCAGATTTTAGTGCTGTTACAGCTGTGGCGAGGAGGGCAAGTCAGTATAGACACTCCAGATGTGGATGTGAACTGTCTCTTATTTACAATACATTCGAACGCCACCTTTCCCTCATTCTAGTGTGTTGCTTGTCTTCCACTTTCTCAATGAATGCGAGGGGATTACAGCATAAATGCTCACAATCTGAAATTAGCTGTCTGCAGTGTTATTTTCCTGAATGTCACAGAAAAGTCTTTTGAGAGACACTTTTTTTTAAAAAAAGCCTGTGAATTACAGAGCATTGCAAGACGAATCCCGCTCGGAAGTGATATATTTTGTAATCAGAAAACTGAAAGACAAGTGATCGTTGAAGTTACAGATAACATTTGACACCTTTTTTATCCTTTGTGACAATGTTTTAAGAGCTTATTAACGTCAAACCACAAGACTGACACCCTGTAATAGAGGCTCATTTGCATCGGCTCAGTAGATGGTCTGTCAGTCTGTTCTTTGTGCTTTGAAGGTTGATGCTTTTTTAGAATAATTAAATCCCCTGATTTTGAACTCGACTCAGCTTGCGGGGAAATAAATGTTTGGAAATTGGGTAATTTGTATTACAGCACCTCATTTCATCTGCACCATCAAAGAATTGACTTGAAAGACTAAGAGTCTGAATAATAACTCAATGTCAATAACACATAATGTGGGAAAGTAGGAAAAGTGACCTTAATCAGTTTGGTGTGCTAATGGGCAGGCTCTGGTGAAAATTGGCCCCACTGTGTGCTATTGCAGGCTGTTTCCTAATTACCGAAGAGTTGTTATCGCTCTGACATTTTGCTATAATTAGAAATAAATATATAATTTAAATGATCTACTTAGTGTCATCAAGGGGGCAGTATTTGAGTTCTTTGCGCCATTGCTTTCAATTAAGGTTAATTTCCATGTTACTAAACAAATGCTTGGCCTTTTCGCCGTCTCATTCACATTCTCATTCAAGTTTGTTGCAAGACCGGCACAACACCACATCATGTAAACAGCGCATCATGATCAGATAACAAAAAACCTCCCGACATGAAGCAGTCGATAACTGCCTCTTGCTTGAACTGCCTGAACTTGAATCATGTTTTGTTTGCACGCCTTGTAAGATGTCTGCAGCAGCCATTTCTTATCTCAACAGAGACACTTCATTTTAACAAGTGCTAGCTTTAAACAGATGAATAATTTTTGTTTGTCATCTTGTTATTATCTATATGCTCCCCCTGTATTTGCTCAGAAGAGGAAATTGGACATTAGTGACAAGGCACTGAAGGCAAAGGCAAAGTAAAGTATGGATAGGCAGTCCATCTCTTTTTGTGGCTGTCACAGCCTCTGTCTCATGATAATGTCTCCCTTTCTCTCTTTGAACCACTCTCTCTGTCTCTCTATCTTTCATACTTGAATATACAAAGACATTTGGCTCATTAATGATGAGATGTGTCCGAGATCTGCGCTGCCAGCTAACGGACAAAAGTCTGTTGTGTTTCCGTTTCCTCTAATGCTCCCATTCAACATCACCATCCAAAGACATGCATGTCACACAGGCCATGAGTTCCTGACCTTCTTTGGCTTTTGACCCATTAAATAAAGCAATATGTGCTTGTGATCACTGGTCATTGGTTTCAGAGAATTTTTATGGGCACAAATAGGTGAAATTATCCTGTATTTTCCTTTCTTTTTCTTTTAATCATTGCAGGACCTCTGAGATTTCAGTTGGGAGCCCCTGAGATAGTTTGAAGATTGGTAATTTGTCCATATAGAAGTAGGTCTGTCACCACACTATTGGCGAGCCAACAAAAGAGGATGGTGAGCAACTGCAACAACCGCTGTGTTCATGTTTTTTCCTTTTTCTTTTTTTTTTCATGAGACTAGGCCTTTCTTTGTTTTACCATGTTAAATGAATGGCTCATTGTTTCAAAACAGTTCAACAAAGCCTGTTGAACTTGGTATTAGCAGCGTTACTGCACCAAAGTACTTCACTTATCTTAAATGAAGTAAAAACAAACCCCCCCAAAAGTGGCGCTAGTACCACATACTGCGCTGTTGAGCCAAACTTAATTAGCACAGGAGAAACTCCTTCACCAAGACAGACATATTTCCCAGGGCTCTTTCTCATAAGCATACCTGTTCTACCACTAAGTACAGTAATTCAGTGGAGATGAGGATTGGAACAGAGTGAGGAAAAGGAGGAAGGAATGAGAAAAACTATACTGGTTCGGACACAGTAGAGCTGGGCAATATATCGATATTATATTAGAGTTGCACGGTACCCACGGTACCCACGGTACATTGCGGTGCCAAATCATGACGGTTCCTACTATACTAGAATTTATACACGACGATACTACCGTGGATTACTACTACCCGGTGCCAGTTTCCGCACTGCATGCTTCTCCCTGTCAACAAACCCACATGGCAACTACTGCAACCTAACTACACAGCTGCTGAATGATTGGCTGTTTGCCT
>JAJHUR010084991.1:0-33652 GCA_027495735.1 Lutjanus campechanus
GTTACAAACTGGTAAAATATGGGTATTCAGAGTTATGGAGGATAGTGAGGAAAGGTTGGCTAACAGGGTTGTTTTTGGCTTACCTCAACATTAGCCGTGAGCAAACAGGACTCCAACAAGCAGCCAGCCCAAATAGTATGTTCCTTCAAGTTTTACGGTTGAAACTCAGCCCAAAGACGAAAAAGGAGACGAAAGAGGTAGACAGTCCCGGTTCTAGCAAAGCTTCCCAGCTAGTTTAATCCAAAAATGTCGGTACAAAAAAACAAAACAAAAAACAAAACAAAACAAACAAACAAAAAATGACAGCGAAAATTACCCTCTTCCTACCACACCTGGTTCCTGCTGGCCTAATTAATTGATTAGCCCCGCCCTCTACCAGCCCATTGGTTCATCTAAGACAAAGTTAAACAAAAAACACATTTAACAGTGACATAACACGTTTGATTTGGAATATACTGAGTATTTTAGGAACATTGTTCTTTTTCTAAATTTCTTCAGGCTCATTGGTGAAAAAAAAATCTTAATTCACTGATTGAAAACAAAACAAGAATGAAGGGTCAACTTCTAATTACACGAGTGTTCTTTGCATAAGAAAATGAGAGCAAGGAAAAAATGTTATGTCAAATAAATCAAAGGGATAAGTTGTCAGTCTTCACAATAGTCATTTTTTTCAAGACATATTTGTGAGATGTAGTGTTCAAATATTTAAATATTATAATATAATATTTAAAAATACTTAAGTGTTCAGAAGTACATGCTTTTAAAAGTACTCAAGTATTCAAATGTACAAATTACAAAGTACATTTTCTAATATCAATACATTGCTGTATTGTTTTCACAGTGCATTTACAGAACCTTGTAACTCTGAAACTACCTAATAAATGCACAGCCCTGCTTGTAGAACCACTATGCTACACAATGCCTATAGAAACACCTTCACCTTAAAAATGTAATCAAAAACAAAAAGGACAGCTATTGTCATTTTAATTTTTTATTTAAACACCCCCTGCCAAAACAGCAGGGCTTTTTTTTTTTCTCCCCACACATTCACTTCAGGGAGTTGCAAGGTTTACTGTACAGTCTGTTACCACGAACAAACATCTCTGCTTTCCAGAACTCACCATCCTTTTGAACCACCTGGCTACACAGGAAGACAGCGCGTGGATTTTAGAAAAGAAAAAAAACAAAACAAAAAACGGCAACAGTTGACTTAAAAGCTATGCCTAGCCTTAAAGTAACAAGTGACGACAACCTTTCTAGAAATGTAGTGGAGTTAAAAAATAAAATATTGTATAATGTATCTATGTAAAATATTTGTCTTTTAAAATGTAGTGGAGTGAAAGCCATAAGTTTCCAAAAAACAAATACTCAAGTAAAGTACAGATACTCAAAAAAATGTACTTAAGTACAGTACTCAAGTAAATGTACTTTGTTACTGTCCACTATTGCATATACACTTGATATTATGTGTATGTTACGTCAGTGAGCTAGTTGTGTTTTGGCTTATGCATACCACTCAATTTTGTTAGGTTAACAAGACGCAACACAAGACAAAATTTTCTGTTGAATTAAAACAGCTTTATTAGTGTACACTGTAAGAAGTTGTCTGTATATGTAGAATAGTTGGAAAGCCTAAGAAGATCATCATCAGTGTTTGAAGAAGACAGAAATCCTAACAGCTTGTTGTCTAATGGAATATGCTCTGTTGATAGCAAGAAAAAGGAACAGCGTGTATGGTAAAAGAAAAGTACAACTATACAATAACATCACTAGTGACATGTAGAAGCTTCACTTTCTCCAAAAAGCCACCTTCTTTCTTATGAATTCATCAGAAAGAGGCTTATTTGGAGATACACAATTGTCATCACAATAAGAAAAAAAAAAAATACAATATGTAATCTGTAAATAGGAATGTGGACCCTCAAAATGTGTAGATGTAGCCTTCATGAAACCTCATTTGGTCTCATCTTCCATCTCCAAACAGACTTCCCAGGAAGTGAGAAAAGCTGGCTGGTTTTTGTGGGTACGATGTTGGGTGGCACTCATTTAAATAAAATTAAAAAAAGTAGATACAAAGGCTTTTGCTGGACCCTGGCAACATGCATAAAACAGCATGTCGCGCAATCACAAGATGTATATGTCTTCATGGGGAAATATTTTTGAGTCCTAAAGATTTGATGTCACTGCATAGAACAAATGTGGGTTAGCAATGACTTAACAACCGACTACAATTTCATTTTAACATGTGTACTGACCTCAGCAAGGTCAAGTCAACTTTTTCCACTTCAGTCTGGTTACAAGTGCGTACTATCAATATTTGACCCAAATTGTCACCAGATTCATTGGCAAATGCTCGATGAATGAAGAAAATGTTTCTTCTGATTTGCCGTGGTCAAATCAACATAAAAACTGCAGAACCATCATTTGCTTTTGACGTTTTGCTTCGATCTTTTGGTTTGGTCCAAGTGCTTATGTAGTAGTCACCCTATTGAAGAGGATGTCATCTGTCAAGTATGTATCAAATGCAAATCTCAAATTCTCCAAGTTTCTCAAAGTTCTGCAGGATGCTCACAATATATAATTCAACATAAGGATTTTTGGGGTTCTTGTCTCTGCCATTATATGAAAAACTAAACCTTCATTAAAGGGAAAATTCTGAACTTTTCATGCAGATGTCCAGTCAGTAGCTAATGTAGTCAATTGAAGCAATAAATCCCTCTGTAACAGCTATATTGACCAAGAAGCCTGAGTTTCAGCACTCGAGCCTATAGATATTACTTTACTGGCCAAAACAGAACATTAGGTGACAAAAATACTCCTCTTGCACAACCCCTGGCTACCCAGAGGACACTAAAAATCCAAGCTGAAATAGCTTCTTCAGGAAGAACTACAGATCTTGTTGCAGGAGGTCTTGGTCAGTACAGCATGCACTGAGGAATTTGTTGCTTCATTTGACTACATTTACCATCGAGACTGACTGGACATCCACATAAAAAGTGACATTTTCCCCTTTAATCCTTCATTTGTTGTTTTACAAATGTGCATTTCCCCCCGCATGTTGCAGTACTGAGTGATCAAATAGAGAACGTGAATGTGTTTACATGCACACCAGGTTAAGACAGTCGGGAGAAAACAAGCCATCTGGAATGTGACAGTATGAGCAAAGACAGTCAGGCAAGAATATAGCAAGTCCAATTTACTTATATGTCCCACTTAAAATCCCATTTTTTGTGAGGAATACACTTGGAGATAGTATCGTGTGCATGTGAACACACCCACTGAAGATTAACAGTGTACAATCATACATACAGAGTCATGAGAATCAAACGTCTGCGGAGCTGAAACTGGCAGCAGCTTTTACAGCGCTTACTGGAATGTCCTATGTTGCTAAATTTGGACAGAATTCAGCAAATTCACCCTCCAAAGTCAGAGCATTTAAAATTAATACCAACTGCTTTGACACTGAAAATAATACTGTTTTGCACAACTGCTGGATTAAATCCTAATATCTCCAAAACATTGGAATTTTAGTCATTCAAACAACTTTATTTTCTAATGACCAAGGTATATCGAAAATAAAAATGTTTTTAAATGGGTATCTTAATTTGTTATTAGCAATTTGCAACTAACCAAACCCCAAAGAGACATGGGAAAGTTGATATTGCAATTAAGCCAATAAAATTGAAAACAGGAAAAGTGGAGCTATTAGGTTTTCATCAGCAATTAGATTAATGACACAGTGGATCTGCAGTGTACAGGACATACTGTAAATACATGCATTCAGTCACTATCATAATTTGGGTCACACCCATACAGCTGAAAAAATAGTAACAATAAGGCAGGAAACTACCTTGATCAATGACTATAACAGATGAGAAATTAAACCATTTTAGCAGCCAAATTAGGTTTTGACAAAAAGATGGTAATTATGGTGTCTTGGCCTCTCAGTCATTAAGTACACAATTTCAACTGAAGAACTGTTTTCAGTGGTAAATTCAGTGAAAATGTTTTATCCTATGCTACATACTTCATCGTCAAGCTGTGATCATTTCAAACAGAGGGCATATTTTAAAAAAATATTGAATTCTAATAAAAAGGAAGAAAGCTTTTGACGATTTTAAATATATTCATATAGAAAAAATACATGGAAATACAAAAAGGTAGCTAAAAGAATGTGTAAAGAAAATAATAGCTGTGTTGTATTAACTAGCTTGTCAAATACTTAAAGCTTAAACACTTTTGAGTTGAAAAGATTTGGACTCTAAAATACCGACATAGGTACCTGCTGGCTTTTAAATCTGGACAAGAAATCTCATTAAAATCAAATCTTTAATAAGCCAATTCAGACAATATAAGGAAGAAATCTTTATAGTGAATATTTATCATATTTTTGTAATTGTCTTGACTTAAATTGGGCTTTTCAACATTCCTATCTGTACATTTCAAAGCATATCTCACTTTATTTTACATCAAAGGCAACTTTCTTGTAGCAATATCAAGGGTGCATAATTTGGGGCAGTGCAAGTATGGTATGGAAGCCATTTTTTATAAGGTCCTACTCTGCAGGACTTCTTATCTTTGTCTTCCAATCGATAAAATGTCAATAATGGGGAAACTGTGCATCGATCCAAGCATATTATGAAGAGACTTGCTCAATGTCTGAATCAGTGTAACATAAGCGGCTGGTTTCTCTTTTTGTCTGTTTGACAGCAGGGGGCGACATTGAGGCTTAGACTCAATTAGAGTCCTTATCTTGCAGGTTTTCAAATCCAACGCACGACTCTCCTTCATTATCAGGATGACATGATTGTAAAAAGTTTAGGAAGAGAATGTATGAGAGAAAGAGCAAGAGCGTGCAGGGAGAAAACAGAGAGGCGGTGCAAATTGCTGGGCCTCAAAAACCAGAAACTGTTAATTGTGGCTAACTTGTTACACTTTTATTACTGTCTGAAAACAAGTTTATAATTTTTTTTTCCAAGTTCCAGTGGAGTGACACAACCTACACTCTTGCCACGAGAATGCCTTTAGCTTACTAATTCCAGTTATCTGTGCTGGTTAGCCACTGACCACACTTTAAAATAAAAACATAAGACATGCTTTGCTGCAGCTCTGATCCACACTCAAACATCTGCCCCACTGCACACTCATGCTTGAATTAACACCACAGAGGACATGATTTGTCGTTATGTCAAAGCAAAGGTGGTAAAATAGCACGTTACGTGGTGTGTGAACTGCAAAGGTTTGTCTGTGTTACAGTATATGTGTGTCCATGTCAAGACAGGGTATGTAATATTAATTGTAGACATCAGCTTGATCTCCCAGTGGTCACCCCTTTAATAGTGGTAGGACCGTCAGTCCGGCATAGTCAGGTGTGTGATCATGACAACACAGAGCTGATTAGAGGAAAAGCAGGGAAAGTGGAAATCTCAAGATAAAAATGGAAGTTTGGTCACCAAAACCAAGAAAAAAATTCATGTCCAGGCGGGAAGCTGACTTTGGTTGAACATGAGTCTGGAGTGGCAGTACTACTGTTGGTCAACCTTGTGTAAACGGAAATCTTGAATCAGAGTTGTGCTGTGGTAGGTAGGTAGCGAAGCGGCAAGGTGGGACTAGTGGTTGGAGTGACTCAATCCACCGAAACAGCCGTTCGCGTGTCACTGAACAGGACAGTAAAGCTCTGTCGAGCTTTGTGTGTCTGGATCAGAGCTTCAAGTCAAAAATACCAAAAATGTGAATGTAGTCTGGTCCGTTATGACATCACTCTCTTGTCATTTTTAATATTGCAGGGTGATTTCTATCATTAGGTCCATGATTACTGGAATGTCAACATTAATCCAACAGAGCCTGGGGTGATCACGCCCACTCTGACATCACTGTTAACATTCCACTATTGTCCATCAGTGATGTCTTTGTCCCATCCCTCCAGGTCCATTGTGTAATCCTCTTTTTTTGTTTGTTTTTGTTTTGTTTTCATAATGTTGTTAGTACATCAGTTTAAGACTGCATGGTGGTCTCCCTTAGGACATACTGGTCAAATGTTGTGAAATGTCAGTTCGAGTTATCCTCAGAAGCAGCAGCATGTTGTTTAGGACATACTGGAGCAGCGCACTGATGGTGAACCCATCTGGGTCAGCACCTTATCCAACCACTGGAGGGGGCCATTGAGATGCAGCTCAATCCAACAGGGAGTGCTGGTTACTGTCTGACGCCTGTAAGGATAAAATACAGAATAAAGGTAAGAATATAAACTTTTCACTAAGTTTTTCTTAGTTCAGCTGAAAGTGTGGTATGGGTTATGTTATAGGCCTAAAACAATTATGTTGTTACTCCCAATCCTAGTAGTATTTATAGATAATGAGTAGAATTTTCTTTCAGAACAGTACACAGAAAAATGGGAAAATAGGGTCCGAGTTGGAAAATTCTAGTGTCCCTTTAACTGATTATTACATAAGTTTGATAACTGATTCATTCTGATTTGAATCAGTAAATATATATAATCAAAACAGCAGTAGCTTAATAAGAGAAAAAGTAGTGCTACATCACTTTTATTAAGATGACTTACAACAAATAAATAAAAAGTGAATGGGAGCTTGCATTGCCAAGGTCAGACCAGATGATCAAACACAGCTGACTACTCTGTGGTCCTGCCAGGCTTGGCCTGCACTCTCCACAGACAGTGGAGACACTGACTGTTAACCAGACAGGCTACACAGCGGCTTAACCCTGGCCAGTGAGGACAAGCCAAAACACCCCCACAAACGCTGCTGTCTGGCTCCTGGGAGGGTGCAACACAAAGCAGAGCCAGGAGCAGAACAGATGTTTGCTGGATGGGTGGTTGGAGGGCCACAGAGACAGAGAGATGCAGACAAATGCCCTGTAATCTCTGACATTTTACAACAAAAGGAGGAATATAATAGAGATTATACGCATGAAGTGCAGATGAGAGCATGCACAAACCTTTTACCTTTCCAACCCTTGTTTACATGATGTGTATTGACACTCCCTTGATTTTTATGGAAAGATACACCTGTATTTATTTACCTTAACTACAAAGTGGGGGAGACAAAAGAAAGGAGAAACCCATCCTACTTAAGTTGCACGTTTGCCCTATTTGCTAAATGAAATCAGGTTTTATCATATCAGCTTTTATCTGTACACAGAAAAGTGGTGATTCAAAATCTGAGGGTAAACGGTTTTTGAGACCATGTAACCTGTAAACGTCTTCAGCTTTAATCAGTTGTGTCTCTTTCTCAAAGATGCTGCTATGACATTTGTAGTTTCACATAAGTTCAGTCCATTAAGCTGAGGGCTTATGACAGCAGCTTGTGAGTCAATGTTCAGGGCAGATGGTACAGTTGTATGCACTAAGCAACATTTGGAGACTCTGCAGGCTTGGCTGGGCTCTAGCCAGTGATTATGGTGAAATGTTAAAAGTTATAAAATACTGCTCTGCCAAATGAAAAGCAGTGTCAACAGAGGTGTTCTCTTCATTTTTCTTGGTCGTTTCCGTTTTCTGATTTTTTTTCAAAGTCTGACCTTCCCATTCCAATTTCTTTCTTTCTAATAACTATAATTGACAGCAAACAGAAACATTTTCATAACTTTTCTTTCATGGAAAATTAAGGCCTTGTCCTCTTTCTTCTCTCACTTTTTTCCTCTTTTAAATTTTCTTGTCCTCTCTACTTATGTCCTCTCTTCTATTTCTCCTTCTCTTCAATCTCTTAACTCTTCTCTTTATCTTGTTCTTGGAAGGGCTGCAGCTGCTCCTTATCTAAAAATCTGATGTTGCATCTATTTTTTCTGCATGACACGTGCGGTTGCCAGCAAAAAATAGACAGTGAAAATGATCTGTTGATTATCATATCAACATCATGCCAGTAACCCTACACCTTTTATTACAGTCTTTATCTGTAGAATGTCATATACATGACAACAATGGGTGGACAGTTTTTTACTTTTTTCCCACAACTCTTGCGTAAACTCATTATAGAAAAGGCCGGCAGTAGCAGTGTCGCAGCAGTGATGCTGTCTGTGTGAGCACCGCAGAGTGGCCGTGCATGACCACAAATTTGAAGTGGAATATATCTGATACTGAAAACCAGCCAATTGGTACATCTTTAAAAACTAGTCACAGCCAGCAGCAGCCACTACACAGCCTGACTGCAGTCTTTATGTCACCAAGCTTCCAGCATGACCTCTTCTACGAGGACACACAAATGAATTTCACTGTGCCGCTCTCTGGTCTGACCTGACACCCACAACCATCCACTCATCACGGATGATGGTAAAAGAGAGAATGATGTTTTTAAGAGCATAACGTACCTGTACTCTGCTCCCCAGCCCTTGACGAAGCTCATTCTGATGGTGCACATCCTGGTTAGTTGGTAGACGGCCTCAAACCCCTGATTGACTGACTGGGCCAGCAGTGCAGCAAACTCCTGGTTGTTAAAAATCTTCAGATTACAGCCTGAAAATAAGAAACAAAAAATAGGTGTGAGACACAGGGTGGTTATCATTATCAGAGAAAGTTCATTCAAACATGAAAGAGCTTTTTCTATTTTGGTAAAGGAGGATGGCTTGTGAAAGCACTGAGAACAACAATGGATATACGTCCAGGACTTTTTGTTCTATCCCTGGTTAAGTCTGACATGTCTGAATATTTTATAAATGCCTTCGATAAACCCAAAAGTTAACTTTACAACAGCTTGTGATCTCACAGCCAATTACTTCAAAACTGGTGATTCTACTTTGCCATTTCTGTGAACACAACTTAAAAGCACCAAGCACGGGCACTGTGAGGTGTGGGTGTATTGTATGTTGGTGATTATTCTCCGCGGGGCTGACAAGTCCGACCCCTAAATGTCTACGAAGATCCTTGTTTCCTTTCGGTACAATTCTGTGCCTCAGTAATGATACTGTTCACACTGCTCATTTGTCCAGGAATGAAATGTTCAAAGTTACATGGGTACAGATGAGTCAGTGTGTGTGGGTGGGAGTCTGAGAAAAACTGTCACATTGTGGAGGGCATGAGCGCTCTTCCTCAAGCTTCATTCTATCGATATCAGGTGGGGGGAAAAAAATCAGTCAGGACTGTTTTCATCATAAATGGAGAGCTATTATGTACCAAAAGTTATATAGATTTGTTTGTTGGTACTAATTGTTGTTCTCAAGTTGCCAGATAAAAGTTTGAGAAGGAGCTCAATCTTTTATGACAATAAATGCCAACACGACATACTGTATATATCTTATTAGCAAAGCAGAATGAGTCTTTTTTGTCAGTTGTACAGCATCCATATGGCTCAAGAGTCAAAGGTGGAAACACTATTTGTATAAACCTGGTGGTATCTTGCAGACTGTGGCAGGGTGCCAGCCGTATCGCTGGTTACAGTTGGGACTCTGGACAAAAATGGCACTGTCGCTGAGGCACTCTGCGAACACCTCTCCTCCAATGTAGTACAACCTCACACCACGACCTGCGGAGTGAATGAAAAAACTACTGTATTTTCTATAAGATTGACATCTCAGAGGCCTGACATTTTATGATCCCAAAAACATCCTTCATGTTTACATGTTTCCTTTGTAAGGGTGTAATTAACTTTGCCTAAAACAAATCAGTGTGCCCATTACTGTGTGCCTCTGTGCGTAAAAGTGTGTGCACTTGTACCTATATGTCTCCTTGTCATTTCAACAGTTGCATTCCTGTTGACATTGCTGAGAAGCCCTAGACAGAAGCGTTCAGAGTTGGAGGGGTCGGTGAAGCCATCAACTGTCAGAGACGGCTGCGAGGCGTGGAAGGTCTCTCCGACCCGCTGGTTTAGCTCATAGTAAGCTATTGAGCACCAGAAAGCTGGTTCACTGTAGGTCACCGGCTGAAGGTCTGAAAGGAAATCAAGCAGCACACTTTTTATATGCTGTCCTCTAAAAATCCTTACCTTTTGTATTTGTCTGTTACCTGAATTTGCTTGCTTTTCTAGACTTTAATTTCTGGATAAAATGTTGTGATTTCAGTCCATTTTTTCCACTATTAGAACGACTTTGGGTTTCCAATAATTCAAACAATTTACAGCAATGTATCAATTTGCAATCAAGTCGTCTTACCCAGGCCATGACTGACAGGTGACAGGGTGCTTGGTGACATTTCTGCTGGTGAGCCTTAAAGAAAAACAAAAAAAACAAGACACATCATATAACACTTTTTTAAAATCTTCATTACATTTGATGTATAGACTGGTCAAACTATGCTCTTTAATGTTAATAATACTGTTTGTGGTGTTTATGTTCACTGCTGTAATGATGTATGTTTGAAGATTGATTTGAAATTTTTTACAACTGATCTGACCCTCAATATACCTGCAGTCTGAAGAAAGCCTGTCTGTCCGCAGTTATTTGCAAGTAATTAGATTGCATTTGTGTTTCCATACATCCCCAACCTATTTGCATGGGTTGCTGCGGTAACGACTTTGAAGAAGCTGAAGAAGAAGAGAAGAGAAGTCTCCCCCAAAAGTGGCCAGCAGACAGTTTATTCTGGCATCTGTTCATGGACTGATCTTTGTGTCGTCCTCCAAACTGCTTTGCCAGTAGCTGCATGGATTCTGCCCAGCCCATGGATGTATAAGGAGGACTGGATACAGCATTGGAGGCAGGCCTCCATTCATTTCTATAAGAACTGCTCAATGGTACATGTAGCCAACTTCTGTGCTGGAGCTTCCATGTATGCTTCTGTATTGTGTGGCCCATAGAGTAAGCACACTAGAAACTTCCTTCAACTTGAATGGGAATAAAATAATCTGTGCATCTTTTCTAGACTTTCCAAATGTTACCAGACCAAATGAATCAAACCCTCATATGACTACTTGGATCCGATTTACAAAAATGGCATTTCATGTGGGGTTTTTTTCTACCCAGACTCTCTGAAATCAATCTGGATATGCCGGATTGGATCCACATTAGAGAATAAAATATGGGGTGGCAGGCTGGACAAGGCATGTATTTTTCCAAATAACAAGATACATAGCCGCATCTACACTAGCACAACACTCAACTAGTCTACCTGTTTCCATACTTTGATTCATCTGCTGGTCGCTGGTCTCTCCATCTTCACTGATGTAGCCAGGCGGAGGAGTCTCTGTGAAAAACAAATAATAAATAATACATTTTAAATGATACACTGGTGCAAATAATGAGAAACACTAAGGTCTTTGTGTGGAAAAAAATGATAATGAGTTCTTGCCCTGTGTACAGACCTGGTATATAGTTATTAGGAGGGTCTATGCCCGCAGGGAAGTTGGTGTTTTCAGGGATGGAGTTTGTGAAGTCATCTAGAGGCGGAAGCTCTGTCAGAATCTCTGTGTGGCGTGGCACCAACACTGGAGGCAGTACTGTAAACAAAAGAAAGTGTCACTGACAGGCAAACATGATTTGCTATACAAATCAAAATCTATAATATCTATAATAAAATGTACCTTTTTGCTAAGCAAGTGTTCCTGCAACAACCTTCTGCTTCTTACACACACACACGAAAAAATGAAAAATAATCACTTACACTACACAAACTGGCAAAAGTACAAGTGATACTAAAACTCCCAAGCATTTCAGTTGCCACAACTTATTAGAGGGCACCTTGAAGATCATAGCCAGCAGTGCTCAGAGTAAAAGCTATGTCACAGAAACACACACACACACACAGTTCTCAAGGATCATTACCAGGCGTCTCCACTCTCTGGTAATGGTAGGGATTGACACACACTTCATCCTTTTTGAGGTTGAAGGCATACTGGCAGGCGTCGATAGCCCTCAGCTCGTGGTGGCTGTGAAGGTCGGGCCATCTCCACAGGCGGCAGTATATGACGTGGGGCAGGCCCTTACGGTGGGACACCTGGAGACGCCCATCCAGGGACCTGATAGGGTTGGGTGAGAGGTTAGCTAATAGCTTAGTGACGAGCCCAAGTCCTGACAGGAAGCTATAAACTGGGAGGGATGTTCAAAGAAGTCTGTGCTTTCTTTAGTTTTTGGTTTGGTAGAGTGCCGAGGCAACATCCAAGGCAACCAACTCACCAACCAGTGGAGTCCGGGACGCTGGTTATGTTTTATGGCTAGACCTTATTTAATGAGACTCATCGGCACAGTTGGAAAGGACCATTGCACAGTCAGAGTGATCTCTGAAAGTGCCACTTTGAAACTAGTACCTTGTAAAAACAATTTTTTTTTCTGCTTTTGCAAGCAAAGCGTATAATTGGCTAACCTGGTTTTACAGAAAACTAATCTTTTTGACAGTAAAAGCATCTCTATGGAAGCCCCCATAGAACTCATCTTTATTCACGTATTTTGATGAGTAATCAATATGACCACTTAAAGTATGATTAATGTAATATATTTTCATTGCAACTTGTTACATGCACATTTCCATTAAAATACAATTCAATTATTTCCTTATTACCCCTTTTATCTAAAGCATTATTACACTAATGGCAGCGATAAGGCTGTGTTATGAGAAGGGATGACTTTACAGACAGTCTCAAAGTCTTACAAGGATCTTAATAAACACAACTGGCCACACAAGTAAGTGATACTGAAGATTAGTGAAAGACAGATGAACATTAAAGCAACCTATGGTGGCATTTTTCTGCCATTAATGAAGAGATATATAGCAACTGTTGACTCATTGTGTGTTTGAGTGCGTGTGAGTATATTCACCTGCTGTGGTCAGGGTATCCGTACATGCCTGAAGAGTCCCACTGCTCTATCGTGTGGCCTGAGCCTAGACCCCACAGATCTGAGCAATTACTACAGACACACATACACGCAATACATGCACGCACGTACACACACACAGACACACACACACACAGGACATGTGCAAAAAGGATAAAAATAAAAGAAAACAGATGGTAAACATGAGGCGTTTCATTCCAAATTAGTAGGATGAAATCACAAACATGTACAGTTGGTCTCTTATTGGCACGAAGGAAGGAAGGAGAGATCCACCCTCGCTGTTTTCAATAAGAGACATTAACTGAATGACACGTGATCATGTGATAAATCTAAACTGAACAGACAGTGATGTGATGCAAGCAGGTGATGCAGGGTGTAGACAGGATCAAATTTTGACAGCCTGTTAAAATACGATGAATTAATCTTCTGAGTCCTCTTTCTTGCTTACATATGTGACCATACTCACACTATAGACACGTGAAAAAAGAACATGTGAAGATTTAATTTGTGTTTAAGGCTTTGAAAGTTTAATAAACTCCTGCACTGCCTGATTGCACATAACATCTGTACAACACACGAGTCGCATTCCTGCATATTATTTCTAAGACATGAGAAGTATGATGTGAAGCAAACAGGAAATATGTGCATTTACACAACAATGACACATTAATGAGGAACTTAAAAAAAAAGTCAATTGAATACATGTGGCAAGACGTGACAACAGAAAAAACATATACAACACAAATGTGTGTGTACAAATACAAGAGTGTGTGTATGACTGAAGAAAGAGCACATGCTGACTAGGTCTGGGTACTGAACTTCGACACTCCTATGGCACCTACTGAATTGCTGCTTTTTAGCACAGACAAAACACGTGGTCTCAGTAGTCCACTACTTTCCCACTATGCCCCCAGTGCACCACTATTTTCCCCACTCTGTCCCCAGTGCACCACTATTTTCCCACTATACCACCGGAGTGCCACTATTTTCACACTAAACTGCCAAGTACCTCACTATTTTCCCACTATGCATTAATACTCCACTATACCCCCAGTGGGCCACTATTTTTCTACTACACCCCCAGTATTCAGCTGTTTTCCCATTATGCCCTAGTACTCCACCATTTTTGAGGAGAGGAGAGGAGAGGAGAGGAGAGGAGAGGAGAGGAGAAGAGAAGAGAAGAGAAGAGAAGAGAAGAGAAGAGAAGAGAAGAGAAGAGAAGAGAAGAGAAGAGAAGAGAAGAGAGGAGAGGAGAGGAGAGGAGAGTTCGCTGTCTGATCAGAGCAAAG
The DNA here is from genome assembly GCA_027495735.1 of Lutjanus campechanus. NCBI lineage: Eukaryota > Metazoa > Chordata > Actinopteri > Lutjaniformes > Lutjanidae > Lutjanus > Lutjanus campechanus. The sequence goes on from JAJHUR010084991.1 coordinate 14,001, forward strand.
TAATTGCCAGACCTGTCTGTACAAGACCTGCTATCTCAACACTTATCAGCCTATTCAAAGAGTTCTACAAGCACAAGCCCCATGTAGATTATCTCCAGACACAGCTAATGTCTTGCCTTCTTCCTTTCTCACTTAAAGGTCACCGGTACCATCCCCACAGTGTCTGTCAAGACTCTTGATCTTCATCCATTCACCTGCAAGTCCCTCTGAATTAAAGTTCAAAAGCTGGACTTGGACATAAGCCTGGGCAATACAGCTGAAAAACATATCATGACAGCAAAGTTTCATATTGCTCGATATCCAAAATTCTTGATGATGTAGGTTGTGACTGATGACGTGTTGTATACTCCAAGGGGCAGAAGTACCCAAAGTGATAAAATGAGTTTTTTGTATTATCAATAGGCAATACAGACAAAATAAACCATTATTACATTTTTGAATAGCTCAAGATCCATATTGTGATTATATTTTAGGGATGATTATTGGTGCTTTCACTTGATTAAGTGGGTAAAAAATAACAGGACAGCTACAACAGTCGAGTAAGTTCATAAAATATATTTTTTGCTGAAATGCAGCATCCAGAACCAGCCATATTATGATGTAATGACATCCAAAATCTATCACCATATCTAGTCTCATATCGCAATATGAGATAATATTGAAATATTTCCCAGCCATACTAGTATGCGGTCGAGATATAATGAGAACATTTTCCCCCAGAGCCAATACATACGGTTTGCTACGCTGCCTGGCCAAAAAAAGTCACCACCTGGATTTAACTAGTCAAACAGGTAATAGCCTTCCACTGGATAATTACTGCAGTGATTAATATGTTTGGCAACAAGTTATTTAACTGATGCAGTGAGTAACTTCTCATTTCTTAAATAACCATGTCAGAAGACATATCCTGTCGTCGTGGAAAAGATGTTAAGAAGGGTCAAATTACTAGCCTGCATCAAGCAAAGAAAACAACCAAGTAGATGGCTGAAACTACAAAAATTGGGTTAAAAACTGTCCAACACATTATTAAAACCTGGAAGTATGGCGGTGACCTAGAAATGTGGTTTAGAAATGTGGTTGGAAAAAAAATCTTGAATGATTGTGATCAGAGATCAACAGCAGAACTCACGGCTATGTTTAATGGTGAAAGTAAGAACACTTCCACACACGCAATGTGAAGAGAACTCAAGGGATTGGGACTAAACAGCTGTGTAGCCTTAAGAAAACCACTTATCGGAGAGGCTAATCAGAAAAGAAGGCTTCAGTTTGCTAGGGAGCATGAAGATTGGACTCTAGAGCGATGGAAAATGGCCGTGTGTTCTGATGAGTCCAGATTTACCCTGTTCCAGAGTGATGGGCGCATCAGGGTAAGAAGAGAGGTGGATGAAGTGATGCACCCAACATGCCAAGTGCCTATCATACAAGTCTGTGGGGGGCAGTGTTATGATCTGGGGTTGCTTCAGTTGCTCAGGTCGAGGTTCAGCAACATTATGTGCCCAAAAAAATGAGGTCAGCTGACTACCTGAATATACCGAATGACCAGGTTTTTCCAGCAATGGATTTTTTTCTTCCCTGATGGCACGGGCATATTCCAAGATGACAATGCCAGGATTCATCGGGCTCAAATTGTAAAAGAGTGGTTCAGGGAGCATGAGACATCACTTTCAAATATAAATTGGCCACCACAGAGTCCAGACCCTAACCCCATTGAGAATCTTTGGAATGTGCTGGAAAGACTTTATGCAGCAGTCCGACTCTCCCATCATCAATACAAGATCTTGGCAAAAAATTAATGCAACTCTGGAGAGAAATAAATGTTGTGACATTGCATAAGAATATCAAAACGATACCATGGCAAATGCGTGCTGTAATCAAAGCTAAAGGCGTTTCAGTGAAATATGCGAGTGTGTGACTTTTTTTGGCCAGGCAGTGTAACTCTTTCTGGGGTCATCCACATTTCCATCACTACTCAAAAACCTACCAATGCCTGCTATCTCGAGGCACAGTTGAGCTGTTGCACTCTCCCTCTGTCACATTACTTCTTACTTCCACTCAAAGAGAAATCTACAAAGCCTACACTTGCTATCTCTAGACAATCCTCAAGACTCTGCTCTGACATTCTCCACCCTGCAAAAGAAAAAAAAGACAAGCACAAGAGTCTTTTATCAACCCTACTGTGCTCAAAGAGAAGTGAGCTGTGCATCAAAGGCCAGAAGTGATATCTACCAAAACTACTGAGCACTGTCGAGTAGTACATCCGGACCTAAGATTTGATGGCAGGGTTGCCCTCAACACGTGGCCATTTCAACCAAGCAACCGTCAATCTGATACATAAAGCAAAACAAGTAAGTGGTGATATGACTCATCACAGAGTTGAAAGAACCTAAGTTGTATGGTTCAAACCCTGAGATAAAAAAAATAAATAAAATCTTCGTCAGAGATTGAAGACAGCAGCAGCATTCAAGTAAATCTCTAACAAGAACCACCAGCACCTTATCAGTACCACTTCAGAAGCTATTATCTAGCCTACATTCCTCAGAGTGAAGAAACAGAGAGAAGCCTGCCATCACACACTTGATCCTCATTTGGTTCTACTGCTTGTTTTCCTTTTTACCCACTTGTTACATTTACAGTACTTCTCTAACTTCCCACTATTTCCGCAACAATGACACCAGTTTCGGAAAAAAACTGTTGAGCATTCAGAATTTAACCACATCCTGTATATGTGGTGATGTATGCTGCACAGTCATTTTGGATCGGTATCTATATTTACTCCTTTGAACTCTCTAGAGCTGCGATGATGAGTCGATTAATCGATTAGAAAGAAAATTAGTTGCCAACTATTTTGATAATTGATTATTAATTTCAGTAATATTTCAAGCTCCTTAACTGTGAGGATTTACTGCTTTATTTCATCATTTATGACAGTAAATCCACAGTCTTTGGATTTTGGACTGTTGGTTGGACAAAAGAATCAAAGTGAAGTCATCACTTTGAGCCCTGGGAAATTGTGAGGAGTATTTTTCACATTTTTTGACATGTTCTAGACTAAACAATAAGTCATGAAAATAATAGGCAGATTAAAGAAGGAAAATTATCGTTAGTCGCAGTCCTAGTTTTCATTAATGTTATATGTATTATAGCACTGTCCCGCTTCATACTTTCCCACTAGTACACTCACATGCACAGTACCAGCAGCTACTCTAATTACAGGGACAGATGCAGATTTGTCGAAGCACTAGCCCCATAGGTCACCAAGCTCCTAAATTTGGTGTCAAAAGTACATTTTTGGTGGCCCAAATGTAAACTTGTGTAAAACAACAAAGAAAAGGCATTTTAATACAACTTAACACAGCCTTCCTCAATACTGACACTTGTGTTGTCCACTTTTCTCACAAATTGTGATGCTGTGTTTTCTGAAAGCACTGTTTCCAATGAAAAAACAAGCTAGACATCTGGGCCAGTCGAGGAAACTGGCAGCACTTACTGCAGTACATTACACCCAGTCACTTAAACTCCTGCTTCCATTCACTCATAAATTTTCATATCTGTGGTTTGTTCTGCAAGTATCTCTTATCTCATTAGCAGTCTGAGTAATCTTTGTAAACACTCCAATAAAACCAATAAGCCCCAAAGTTGTGCTGGTGAAAGCTCACAGTATGGGAGTAAAACTTAATGGTTACTGAGGGCCGCCTACTTGGAATATTTGGTGGCATGGGAAATAGGGCCATGGTTAACGTTGAACCCTGAATGATTTGCTCTACTAAACTGCACTGACCATTGATGTTAACACTAGTTCAACTTTATAACTATTAAGACATAAGTCAAGGCGCAAATCTTCAAATTAGGGCTGCAATATTCGTAGATCGGCTTGACGTCAGCCAGCAATCCGTACGGACTAGGTCACTGCTGAGAAACTATCCACCTGGAACATCACCATCTGATATTACTGGAGTCATACAAGATGAACCCCTCCCTGATAAAGGAAAAGTAAACACACACAGTACATTAACACAGCCTCTACTAACCAGGCTATGTTTATTTTTCTTGCCACCTCTACAGCTTCTCACCTGCAAGTCAATACAATCCTGTAAATGCAAATACACTGTCTAGTTGATGTGTCACCAAATGCATATGAGATTTACCTGGATCGCATTGTAAGACCTGGTAAAAAGGAAGTCTTGATGTCCTATGTATGTTCCTATCAATCAAAAATTAATCTGAGGAAACAGTGTGGTGATCAGGAATAGCATTCTTCAGTGAAAGATCCAGGCTCAAGATATCATTTTAAAATCAAGCTACCCTGTTGAAGTGTCTACAAGCAGGATACTTAACAGCCATCAGCTCCAGGTGAGCTGATTTGTGGCTGACATGGGTGTGGAGTGTGGTATAGGAAAAAAAAACATTTCTGTGCAGGGACAAATTCTATTATTGATAGTTTATAATTAAAATGTAACAGAGACAGAGAAAAAAGACAGAGGGTAGATTACAGAGAAAATTTGAGAAGGGAGGCTCATAAAATCTTCACAGAGCAGCCTAGTTATCTCCCCTTTCTGCTGATCCTCAGAGGATTGATTGACGTTAATCACATGCTTCTCATGGGCCTCCCCTGACTTTGCCACCTTTGTCATGATACGGTTTCACCTGGTCTGGTGACTTGGCTCCTGTACCTAGTCATGCGACACAGGAGAAATCTATACTGAAAGACACATGACCTGTAACCATTCAGGCTAAGTATCTACTGTAGTAGCAGGTTTGGGTGCACAAAGGTTCTTATTAAAAAAAACACATTTACATGAACTAAGTTGATTTTCAAGTCTGCTGAATGATTTTCTCCTGTGAAAAAATATTAAGCAATTTAAGGTCAAGGTGTTTTCTTTTTAGAGAGTTGTGATAGAATAATAATAATAGAAAGTTGTTTTATTTTTTGCTTGTCAACAACTTTTGCAAACACTCTGAGGTGATGAGAAGACACACTTCACACTTCACATTAAATGACTTCCTACATTAAGCACTGCTATGCAGTGCTTCTAATTTTCGAGTATTCATTCTTTGTTCAATTAATTCTATTTAATACAGCTTTGCGTTATGTCTTAGACATTTGTCAATAGTGCACAACCTCTTCAACCTTTATCAGGCCATACATAAAACTGTGTGAGGTATGAAGTATGCACCAGGAAAAACAAAGTATAACACCATGCAAAACTGTAATCAGCCATTCAGATTGCCTGCTTTTTAGTTTCCTTTCTTAAAATAAGGGATGTCATGAGAACCAGTAATTCAGTACCAAGTCAATGCCAAATTTTGTAAATGTGATGGTATTCCACTTTCTAAAGTACTGTCATGATGCTCTTCTGGACCGGACAAGGGCAACATATTGCTTACAAGTGTTCTAGTTTGCCATTAAATGCCAAAGAAAGAAGAACTCCTACCACCACAAAAGAAAAATAACACACTGAAGATAATGACAAGTGCAGCTGGAGCAACAGCTCAAGCTCAACTTGAAAAGAAAAATAGTCAGAGTCGGGTATGGAAGTACATTGCGTTTGAGGCAGATCATCAGGGATTAATAACAAATTCACAAAAAAAAAGTATTCAAACAGTGCCACCAAACTTTTCAGACAAAAAGAGGAAACACTACCAACTTAGCCTGAGTACAGTGAGCTTCAGTTCGTGTTAGCATTGCATTTACAGTGTATCCACAGTGTTATCCTTGTTATCCTTATCCTGAAATACAAGTGTTCATTATTTTTCTTTGAAACAACTGGCACTGCTGTGTAACCAACTACATTTACAATGGCTAAACACTAAAGGCTACCGTGTTTAGGCTAATGTAACCATAGCTCATAGTAGTAGCATTTGGCTAGTTTTAGCATTTAAAAAAATATTTCTGGACTAATGGTCTGTCACTGTGTCAGTAAATTTTAATTACTACTTGTAATATGTGTTCAACTTAAATTCAAAGTTCAGCAGCAAATCACTTTTGCACTACATTACTTGACTCCAGACATGGACAACATGCTCCCCTGACAGTGATTTTCATCAGGATTAGTAAATAGATGACCTTCAGTGTTCTGTCATAGAAGTTCAGATGACTTTTTATTTCAGGAGGCAAAGAAAAATAATGGTTGAATATTATTATTGTGGTGTTGTTGTTGTTGTTTGTTTTTTACCATGGTATTGGATTTCATGTTGAGAAATAAATTTCACCTGGTATCAGCTACTAAATTTAGTAGATATCCCCTACTTAAATATTTTTTTATGAAATAGTGCACAAGTAGCAATTCTTTAGAACTCATTCAGGTATCAAGTACTTGCAGAAAATGTTGAACACCGATACAAACTCATGTTGTTGTCAGGAGGTACTCAAATGCGCGCCATCCGTTAGAAAGACCTGACTCTGGTACAACTTTCATTCTGCATTTTCCTTAAAATGTAGATGTTTATTACACCAAAATACCATTTTTAACAGAATGAAACAGATACTGATGCTGCAAAGTATCGGTGCATCACTGCACTTAAAACTATTTGACGACACTAGACTTCTACTTATCCTGTCAACCAACTGCTGGAGTCCATAATAGACTCTCAAGCCATTTAATTTCTTTTGATTAAATTTCTGCACCCTTAATCGAAGCAGCACCTTCTAACAAGCTATGTCAACCTTGCTAATCAATGTAATGAGATGAAAGGCAAGGTTTGGCGGTGCTGTAACTGCAAAAGACCACAGCATAGGTTGCACTTACATCAATCAATCAGATGACAGCAAAATGTCAACAACGCTGCACACAACGTGATTGCATATACTGTAGGTCATGAATCCTGACAATGCTCAACGCAAAGACAAGTTTCGCTGGCATCATGTGGTGGACATCTGTTTCCTCCAATCAGGTTTCACTTCTGTTGTCTTGCTAGCCTATGGAACATGACAATGGGGAAGTGGACCTCTTGTTGCCCAACTGTAACTTTTTTTTCCGTAAGGCTGTGGGTGCCCATTACCGTCCTTCTTGCTTTCATGTGTGTTGACGCAACACTATGTGTTTATCTGTATTGGTGGTATTGTGGCATACCAGTGCATAGTGACTGTAGAAGTGAGTTTGTGTGAATGTGAGCATGACTTCAAGTGTGTTAGTGCTGAAACGATTTGTCAATTATCTGATTAGGTTTGATAATTATTTAAGACATTTAACAAACAAAATACTCAAAAAGTGGGAAACCATATCTGTCTTTTTGTATTATGACACACTATCTGCTTAAGTATACATGTATATATGTATGTACTATGCCCAGGCCCATGTGTGTGAGTGGGGGAGAAAGTGTATGTTTCACCCAAATATCTTGACAAACATGGTTCTTACTATTCCGTTTGATAATAACCATGCTGTAGGTGTGCAAATCTATAAGACAGAGTCAGAAAGACATAGAAATACAGGATGTGTGTGTGTATTTATGTGTGTCCTCATCTCACCTGGGTATAGTGACACATTTTGTGTTGCTGTTCTGCGTGCTGATGGCTTTCTCCAGCTCATCCAGCTGCCCAGTCTTCTTCAGCTTCTTCACCAAGCTCTTCACGGCCTTTTCGCACCATTTCTCCTCCTGTCCTCCTCCGTTCTGCTCCCCTACTCCTCCAATTCCTCCCCCTGCTCCTCCACTCCCAGCTGGAGTCTTCTTCCAACCAAGGAGTCGTTTCACTACTGGGGGAGTGAAGGGAAGGATGGAGGACATAGTGGCCTATGTATGTATGCGTATACTAATAGTTTTTTGATGCCCCTCGTAGTCTGATGTAAAGAGAAAAAGGGAAAAGGGAAGGAGGATGGCACGAGTGATGAGTTGCTGTCTAAATTTCTATTGGAGATTTTTAAAAACTACATACACAAAATGTCTAGTCAGAAATAAGGCATTAGTCTTGAGGAGATGGGGGAAATATGAGGTGCAACACATGGAGTGGAGAGAAGTTCATCCAAAGAAACCTAAGAAATAGGGATAAAAAAGAGAAAGCAGACATCAACACTTGTGAACACAAAGAGTAGATGGTTCAGAAGATGAAAAGTCTGATGAACAACTCATTGCATAACAGTTTCTTGAAATGATGACATCAATTATGCCCACACATCCAGATTAACCGACAGTTTTTCTGCCAGAGCCATAACTATCATATCTATCTACCATAACCCCCTGCTGCTAACTCTCCCACCATGTACAGAACTGTATGTATCAGTCAGACTGGCCATAACACTACACACCCTGCACATATTTACTGATTCTGTTTCAAATTCAGCACTCATTTCTCTGTTGGTCGACCTCTAATGAATATACTCAACTGATGCTGCGCACTTTACAGTGCATTTGAGCAATACCGTTTACTGTTAACTGTTAACAAACATCACCGCTAAAAAATACTTTAACTAATTAACATCCTTTCACACAGGGATCAAATTTTTTTTAAAGGGGCGCATGATTTATTGGTCACTTGATTGAAACTAAATAACAAATACTTACACATCTTCTCAAAATTTTTGGAGAAATATAAAAAATTATACATATCAGGGTTATCATGATACCAGAATTTAAAATTTCTATACGATACAAATATGAAAAAAACAAACAAACAAAAAAAAAAACCTCAATACCTCTTTCGATACCACGGCAAAAAGAAAACATGTCTTAAACAGACAAAACAGGTCACAAATAATTTTTTTCTTTTTTCTTTTCTTCTTTTTTTAAATTAAAAACCTGCACACAGTGCCAGTATAGAAAAAGTCACTGAACACTGATTTGCTACGCTGCAAGGAAAATTAATAAAGACTGAACTGAACTGAGGTCACTTTTTAAGACTTTGGTACTTTCGATACAATGAAATGTTAGTATTGTTTTTAAACATGGTATTTATACAGTATCAATACTTTTGACAACCTTAACACATTTGATAGTTCATTTGTAGGCAAATGTTGAATTGATAAAGTTCTACTTTCTCTACATTTCTGATGACTCCGGTGATGGTTAGAGTGAGCAGATTTATTTGTGGCAACATGGCAACACATAAGTCCTACATCATCAACCAGCATTTCAACATGTATTAGGGGTGGGGAAGAAACACATACAGTAGTATTTTGTGCAGCAATGTATTGTTACAGGGACACCAACTATCAATCTTTTATTGTATATGTAAATCATTAATATAAGAAATGCAAATTAAACTTTGGATTCTAAACTAATAAAATCAGCTGTCTTTTTAGTCCACTAGATGGTGCTGATTTGTTTTCCAGTGAGGTCAGCAGAGGTCACAGTCAGCAGGACTGGTAGCTTTGTTTTGTTTGTTTTCTCAATTATTTTTTAGGGCTTTTGCACCTTTATTTGATAGCAGAGCCAAAGACAGAGAGGGAATGGGGGAGAGAGAGATAGCAAGGATGACATGCAGGGAAGTACCACAGGTCAGAATCGAACCTGTACCAATAACCAGTATATGGTTTATTTTCTTCATTTGGTCAACCTTCAAAAGCTCATTCAAGACAACTTAAAATTTATTGTTGCATTCAGGCATCTTTTTTACTGGAAGAGAGGATTTTTTGTCTGAGGTGACGAATCTATGTCAATATATTTATACTAATCCTATGCTAATCCTAAAGTAAACCTATCCTATTATTGAAACTGGCGTTCACCCACTCATTCGAAAGCTGAGTACTGTTGGGCTGTGTTTAACCCTGCTCCGGAGGATGGTCTTATGTTCTGAGCTACTCACACCAACTGCAACCCATTTAAGTTTCACTGATCCTTTCTTCAGACTTTCAAACCATTGTGGAAGGTGAGAAATTCGCCGTTTTATAAATCAGAAATAGACAGGTAATGGTGCTGAATACAGCTGATGAAATTATTTCAATGGCCACAAGACACACTAAACAGTTCTGGGCATTGACACAAGCTCTAACTTGCATATGAAACCTTATCCTATATTATAACTCACATTTTATTCCCAAGATCCATTTTCCAGCCTAATGAGGAAACACACAAGCTCAGACAGGGCAAATCCAGAAAGGATCTACAGACTAATGTAATTAGTAAATCAAATTGTAATACTTATTTTTCCTTGGACCCAGAGTGTTTCTCAAAAGAGAAACACTCTGGTTGTGTGTAGATTAGTGCACCAGATTATTGATCAATGAGACTTAAATAAATACTGGTAAAACCACTCAGTGATGCAGATTTCTCAACTCAGCTGCCAGGGAGGAAAGGATCACTGTCCTCCACACCACCTTTAGCTACTCTGAAAGTCCAAGCTCCTTCTAAGAATTAATTTCACAGGCTTAACCCTTGGACTGCTCACTAATAGTGCAGGAGTATGAATGGCTTTCAGAAGGAGGCAGAGCGTTCCTGAAAATAATTAACTACAGCAATCTTAGTACCTGCATTTGCTTGATATTGTCTAAACATTCAAGCATGCTCTCCACTGGGGCCAGTAGCACAGTACATAGCCTAAATAACTGCTTCAGGGAACAATCTTTGATGCCAGGATAGAAGAAGGCTGCAAACATAGTGTGCATGCAAAATACAGTGGGTTTGTTCCATTGATGGGCAGCATTTTAGTTAAATGTAGCCTATCTTTAAAAAGTAATTACTTTTGAGTATTTTGTCATTTGTATTTTGCTGGGCCAAAAAAATAAGATGTAGGTTAATTTGTAATAAAATACTTTCAAGGCTTGTATCCGTGTACATAAATTACATTATCTAATGTTATTTTATTCTCAAATAATACACTTTTTTTTCACCCAAGACTTAAACCATAAGGGGAAAAAATGTTAAAGACATTTAGCCTAACAGTTAGCCTAACAACAGTTTTTGGCTAAATGCAAGTCAATCACACATGCTCTCGAACTAGCAAATATACTTTGTAGCTGGTAATGTTAGTGTAACCACTATCAATGGTATTGTGAGACTGGTATGGCCAAGGCTAACTGTTAGCATGCAAACTTCAATAGATAGCTCTGCAACACAATACATAGACATCTTTGACATAATGTCAAAACTGTAAGCTCTTCAAGCTTTGCTCATAATTTTAGTTAAGTCTGTAACATGTCCAATCTAAAAACAACAGAAATATGTTACATATCTTGATGATTTGTGTACTGACCTTGTGACAAATGTTTCCGACAATGTTAAACTGCAGAGACAACTGTAATTAATTTAACGTAATGCTTCCTACTAACCGTTGCTAGCTAGTTGCTAGAACTTGCCAGAAAACACAGGCTATGTCAGATATGTTAAGGAATGAGGAAGAAGTCAGCAAACGTGACTAAAACTAAACAATATTACCTTGTCCATAAACATGATTTCTGCCTTATTCATGTCAGATAGATTTTCATCAGGCTGTTTAAAAGTGAAGATAACTCCCATGATCCCACGCCACTTGACAATGTCATCAAACTACATCTTTTGTTATTGTTTTAATGTGAGAGAGACCCCTAGCTGCAGAATTTACATTATTCACATGTAATTTTTGATTGATGTAAACTAAAAAAATCTTACATACTGATCCTTTAAGGTCATATTGAAACTACTATGATAATATAAGTCTGTTTAATGTATTTTTGTATAAATAACTCCTATTGCAATTAAATATATTTTTTCATAACAGTACTACCTTGTGTTTAATTGATGAGCAAGTATTTGTAATTTGCAACAAGATGTTTTAGATGTATCTGTGTCCATCTGTGGTTGATACTTGATTGAGGTCATTGAAACATGATTATTTAGCAAAATTAAGGCTCACTTAATTTTAGTCTTGTGGTTATTCCTTGCGAAAGATGGATACACAGAGGAGGAAGAATAAACTGCTACAGCAACAAAAACCTTTGCTGATGGGGGTCTACCAGGGACAAGACCTTGTCGTATGTGGGAGCCTCTGAAACTGAACAGAAAGTCTTAATGTAAGGAACAAAAAGCACAAAACGTGCTGATGTGGCCACAATGTATACGTCTACTCGAAATGCTGACCACGGCTATCAGGGCCTTTTGAGCAAAATAAGCAACGTTATTTTGTCTGCAGCGTCTCATCTTCTTTGTGAGAAACTGTCTGTTTGGGTTACTTCTCCGAAACCGTACACATAACACACGCGCGCGCGCGCGCACACACACACACACACACACACACACACACACACACAAACACACACACACACATACATACACACACACATACATACACGGTTTAGAGAATAAGCTAACGCTACAAACGGTATTTCAGCCTGAACAGCTAACGTTTAGTAGATGTAGACTTTGACAACCCACAAAAAGCGACTTGATTTCACTGCTGGGTGTCATTTGCTTTGCTCTACTGAGACAGTGAAAATATTCACGTTTCTTTTGTCTCGAAATGACTGATAGTCCCCCCTCTCCTCCTCCCCTCGCCTCCAATAAAAAAAGAGTACGAAAAAATCCGCTAGCAAGCTTGCTACTTTGTGTCACAGACAAATAAACAGGTCTGTTGCATGTTTTGTCGCTAACAATTCAAAACGGTTTCATTGTTAAAAACACTCTTACCCGACGAGGCGATGAAAGGACGCTGAATTATCTCTCAGGTACCTGTCAGAAAAGCCTGCTTGTTCATTTTAAATGCGTCCAGAGAGACTTTAAACTGTATTTTCCACCTCCGAGCGAGCCGCCGGGATGATGGCCCCTCATTCAAAGCTCAACCAAACATGTATCGCTTCATGCAAAATATAAACGGCGACGCGACGCCACAATGCCCCGCCTTCCCTTTCTTCCTATTGGCTGAATCCCGGGGTTCAGAAGATAACCTGTTGCCAGACGTGTCTTCTATTGGCTAGAGGTCGTGTCCATCATATGATGTTACATTCGAAGGTATGTTAGTGATGTTTATCAGTGGGCAGGCCTACCTTGATTGTCCTCTTAGAATTGCAAAATACAGTAGCTCGTAAATTTAAAAACTAAAATAAAAATAGAATCGAATTAAACATAATAGAATAGAATAGAACAGAACAGAAGAGAATAGAGTAGAGGCAAGTATCATAGACAGAAGAATAAAATAAGTAAATGTGTGCACTTATTTTTACAATGCTTCCCTTTCCAGACTTACAATATATATGGTTTAACATCCCTGCACATTAAAGCACTCACACTTGTAATGTGCAAATTTTGAATTACGGTTAATCCATACAACATTAAACATAAAGCAAACCATGCTGATGTTGACAAACTAGATAAGATCACTATAAACACTAGCCTGTACAATATTACAGTGATTTCAATGATATATATGTATACATGACTACAAAATATATATGATAGTAGAGTGACAAGTCAGTGGTCCATCACTAAACAGGGTGGGGGAGACTGGGGACAGTTGCAAGACTGTTATTTAACATTTGGACTAGACCAACTAAATCTTCACATATTAAACATACATCTGCCTGCTAATTACTCATACAATTAAAAGATGATTACATATGATAAACCATTCACAATATTTATTTCAAAGGAAGAAATCAGATGTTGCAACTGACCCTGAACCCTGGGGATATTTACTGGCAGGTTAACCTTTGCTCTTTGTCTCAATAAGAACAGTATTCTGAGCATATGCATTGTTTCAAATTAATATTATAGTATTATTTATTTACACAATAATATTATAGTATTGTTTATTTAGTCAAATAACAGCTATTGAGTTTGTTTATGTGTAGAACACAGGCCTAACTTGAGTCGATGCGTAGATGTTACAGATGTTATTCAATCTATATTTTTCCGCGTGAGAAAGGAAGAGTAGATCCATTTGCAATGCAACAAACTTTTATTTACTTTTATTAAATCTGCATTTATTGTGCAAAATTGCATCTGTTTTAAAAACTGTTTTTTTTTTGTTTTGTTTTTTTTGTCAATTCAGTGTATTCTTATACAACTTTATATGCCTCTTGCCAATGACTTTTGTATGTTGAAAAATACTGATGTGTGGTCTCTGTATATGGCTGCTTAGCTTGGGGATGTGTTGTCAACTGTCACCACCTTAACAAGGTATGAGAGATTATCATGTGTCTGTTAGACACATTGACCCAGACACATTCTTAACATGTCGCTTACAAGTAAACAAAACAATTATTCAACATAGTACATTTTGATTAATTCATAGAAAAGGTCAGGACAGTATGACAAAATACAGCTAATGAAATATATTTTTCACTAAATGCAGTAGCAGATGTTGATTGTGTCCTCTGTCTTCCCGGTGGGGAAAGGGTGTAACTGAGCTTGTGCGATATCATCACTCATTCAAAACAGCATACAAACATAGGCCAATAAAAGAACAGTGATTTCTACCTGCGTGCATAGCGTTGGGATATTAGGGGAATCACTTTTTGGTGTTTGAGCAGGTTGGGCGATGTTTAGCCCCTGTTACTTTGAAATAAATGGCAGAGGGTGGTTGGGACAACCTTTCCTTTCATAGGACATTGGCCACATCATGCAAATATGCAGAAATATGCACCTGTATGCAAATCAAAGCATCTCTGCCGTCTCTTTGTGGAGAAATCATTTCCTGATGAAGCTCAATGTAGTCTTTCTCCAAACAGGTAGTAGGCCTGCGTCAAAGCTGTGATTGTTTTCCTCCTCATCATGCTCTGTTAAGGACCCAGAGAGGCGCATGCTCTGTGCGCACAGTCACCTGGGACCTGTTGCTGAGCAGCGGCTGTTACTGCGTTGTGAGGACACCTGTGTTAGATTTAACGGATGCTTCTTCCTTCATCGTTATGGACATAAATGATGCGTTACGGACCAGCAGCTTTATAACCAGCCTATAACCAAGCCGGATGAAAACACTACGACAAAAAGTGGAGAACACAAGTCACTGTGCCTTCTATCTGAGTCTGTTAAACCAAAGGAAGAAGTCAACAACACACTTGTAAGTAATCGTGTCCTTTGTCCTTTCATGCATGATCTAAATTATTAAGGATTTGGCAGTTGTAATGCTGTAGTTGTGATGCTGTGAAGGCTCGAGGAACAGTATGCTGAAGACGTCAGGCTATTAGGCTTTTATGTCACTGTAACAGTAAATAATTTATATGCCGAGGAATCATAATCTAATTCACAGTGATGTTTTTAAACAAAGAAAATTTAAGACGCGTGAAGCCCTAATCAAATACTCTATTGAAGCCAGGACCAAAATAACATGGCCATGTTTACCCAACTCATAAGAGCTAAGGAAAGAGGGAGTTAATGCACTTAGTTGCATATTACATGTTCCACACTGTGTCTACAGGGGCTGTGTGCCTACTGGCAAGTAGGTGCTGGATGATGCTCTGAGTGTGTAGACAAGAACAGTTAATAACCCTCACTGGACCATCACCAAGGAGACAGAAACTCCAGAGGGTTGCCTGTATTGTTAGCTTAAAAAAATCTGCTAGGTAGAGCAATGCCACTGCAGTGGTCTAAATTCTGTGGTGGTGGGGAGCAGTTTAATGAGAAAATGACCCTACTTGTCACTTGATTTATCACCTTACTATTATAGCTTCCTAATGAGTCTCAATTGTTCGGTTAAAGTCTTCCCCAATAGAGCACGATTTTCATTTTTGTAAATTATGGTTGCAAATTTTTGAGTAAAATAGACAATAATGTAGGGCGTGCTTTAGGGCGGGGCTACTGTGTAACTGACAAGTCATTCTCAGTGAGTATACTGTCAAACTAGACAGCACTGATCAAATCTGGATCAATACTCTGTTACTACAGTTCCTATTTCTTGCTTAAAAATTTTCTCATAAACATATTTTCATGTACTGTTTAGCTGTAATACGAGAAAGATTGTGACCAGGCAGACTGCTATTTTTTCTGGCTGAACGGATGAGCCAAAATCAAGCACCACCCAAGTTGTAGTATGTCACCCGCCAGCTCCACGCTGTCATCGTTATTATGCATATCCTGGCTGCAGAAAACCAAAATGACAGCTCCCCTTTAGCCAAACTCAAGGTTTCAACACGGTTATCCACAAACCAATGCATGATGTCACGTGGCACCGCCCACTTATTCTTCTGTGTATGGTAATGATTATTTATTAGAAAAATCTTATCTCCTTATATGATATTTTTTTGTGTGCAGGTGTGTATTGGATCTGTATATTGCAGGCAATGGGCAGATACTGCAAGTGCAACGGGAGACTGCTGTGCATGTGCCTGCTGCCTTGCATGATGACCGGCCATCTTCTGATCTATATCATGGTGTCCATATTCGTCACCATCTCCTACTCTCCTCCGAAAATAACCCTCCACTATATTGCCCCAGGGATTTCTGCTAACACCTCCTCAATGGCCTCTCATCCACTTGGCCCTTTCTGGAACCTTCGTCTGGAGGACAGCGCACTGTGGAACCAGTTGCAGCATGCTTGGGACCGTCAGCACAATCCAATACTGAGAGGAAACACAACCAGGATACTGAGGAAGCCAAAATCTAGGCTTGTATCAGAAATCGAAGATAAATGCATCTCTGACTGTGTGTCACATCAGTGTTCAGTCCCTCGTATGCACGATTTAAACAGCTTTCCGAAACAAATGAAGGCATTTATCTGGTCGATGCACTGCAGGGGGTATCCCCTCCTTATCAATCGGCCTGGTTTGTGTAGGAGGAACAATAGTAGCTTCGGTTTGTCTCCCATACTCATCATGGCCATCAAATCTCAAGTGGGCAACTTTGAAAACAGGCAGGCCATCCGTGAAACATGGGGACGCAGCGGGCTGGTGAGGTGGGGATCCAGAAAGAGAGGCGGATTAGTGCGCACGGTGTTTCTGCTTGGAAGACAGGACTCAAGCACAGGTCCTCACCCTGATCTCAAAAACCTTCTAGAGCTCGAGAACCAGAAATACAGGGACATCCTGCAGTGGGATTTTAGAGACACTTTCTTTAACTTGACTCTTAAGGACCTGCTGTTCTGGGATTGGCTCCAGCAGTACTGCCCCAATGCCATGTTTGTGTTCAAAGGGGATGATGATGTTTTTGTTCGAACGGGTGCTCTTCTGAATTACCTGCACAAGCAGTTGGAGGAGCACAACCTGTGGAGAGCCAACACAAATGGAACGGACACAGATTTGGATTTGTTTGTGGGGGATGTGATCAGTAACGCAATGCCAAACCGTGAGCCGTCCACTAAATACTACATACCTGAGCGTTTCTACAAAGGTGCATACCCACCGTACGCTGGTGGCGGAGGGGTGGTGTACTCTGGCTCACTTGCATTGCGCTTGAAAGAGGTGTCTGAGAGGGTGCGCCTCTTCCCAATAGACGATGTGTACCTGGGCATGTGCCTGCACAGACTCGGGCTCTCTCCAAGGCACCACCCGGGTTTTTTAACATTTGATCTCCCAGAGACAGCCAGGGGCAATCCCTGTGCTTACAAGTCTGTTCTGCTCGTTCATAAACGGAGTCCCAAGGAGATGCTGACTCTATGGAAGCAGCTCCAGAACCTGGCAGGTCAATGCTGAGGCTCATTTGCCTGCCAAATAGGATTCATTGAGCACCACCACGGTCATTTGGAAAATACGTGCATCTCCATGACTGCATTTTCATGTAACCTATGACGGTCACATGCAATATACGATACCTTTACTCCGAAGAGTTACATAACACTGAGGACAAGACTGATCTACCTCAAAGGGTACGTTTATTATGTGGGCATTACACAGTAAGAATACATACAAGGTACATTTTCAAAAAATACAGGTATTTACTGGTACCCTTTCAATTTAAAAGTTTTATTTTACTAATGTCTTAAGATAATTCAATGTCTTATATGTTGTTTCATAATGTTTAAGAGAATACTTAAGGTATGTTAGTCATATGTTCACTGGTGAACATGAGTTAATTTGTTTACTCTTGTTTAAATCATCTTTTCTTTAAAGAGACAGTTCACTCCAAAATCAAAAATACATATTTTTCCTCTTTCCTGTAGTAAGTAACTTGTTTGTACACGAAACTGCTCACAACAAAGTCTGTGGATTAGCTTAAGTAACGAGTCACAATTTCTGCACAATTTTGTGCTTTGAGCACGACAAGTAGAATTCCATCTGGTTCAGTTATGTTTTGGACAAAGCAGATATCAATGTGGCTGAAATCTCCCACATTTGGTAACATACACTAAAATAATCTATATGGATAAATAGTACTGCAGGTAAGAGGAAAAATATGTTTTTATGATTTTGGGGTGAATTGTCCCTTTAAGTCAGGAGGTCCAACTAAAATTTCACTTTTAATGTCACACAGCCACTGTACCCAATATTTACAATGCAACTGATTCTGATGAAATGCATGTTTCATCATGGACTTTTTCATGCACAATCTTTTTATAACTTAAAATAATAATAATTTTTAAAAAATTATAGCAGACTTTCACAGTGGCTATCATTTAGCCAGGGAGCGTGCAGCGTATAGAAGGCTTATGTTATGTTGTCTGACTTTGGAACAATAAAAGTGAACTCACTTTTTAATGCACATGTTGCTGATTTAAAAAGTGGCCTTAGATATTACAAATTGTTTTTCTAATTGTTAATAAAGACAAAACTCTACAATTGTTACTTTTTCTCTTACTTGTTATTAAGTAAAAAAAAATGAATACAACCAACTTGGTTAATGTTATTCAGTTAACTTTTTATTGGAAGATTTTGTCTTTAAATTGGAAGGGATGTGAGTGTTATTGGATGGGAACACAACCAGCAACAACCAGCTGCTGTCCTCAAGGATTCCAACAATATGGGATGTTGAAAGGGAAATAAATGGTTGTCTAATCACTGAATATCCCTATTTATTCATTTTCTTTTTGGTGGTATAATTCAGTTATATTTTGGTTGCAACCAAGATTTAGAAATATAAAAAAAATAAAAATCTTCTTACTTCTTCATCTTACTATAAGGTTTCTTTAGAAAGGCAAATATGGACTTCAGTTGAAGGCAAAGCATTACCCAATAGCTCTTAAGCCCCCAGCCTTGCAAATAGCACACAGTAATCAAATTTAAGTGAGTATTTACTGAGAGCATTTAGTCTGACCTTTCTAAATTGTATCCCGTCAGCCATGTAGCCGCATCATGTTACAGTGCACAAATGTGTTTAATACTCTCCTTCAGTCCTCATCACAGTAGTGAAGGGCACTGCTTTGCATATGGGTGTTTAAACAAAGATAGATAATGTCAATTTGTGCAATATGCTACTGGTTATTTGGCTATTTCTACAGGATACACGGAGAGCTGTGCAGTTTTATTTTATTTTATTTTAATAAAAGAAATCAGGAGGTAAATTATTACAAGAATATTGGATACCACCTTTCACAATAAGGCTTCTATATTAAGTGATAATGCTTTATAATTAGGTTGTAAACACTTTATCAATCATTAATAAACAATTACACAGTTTACATACATTGACTTACTAGTTGGCAAGTGTCAGTTATTGCCTACTACTAATTAATCTTACTAATGAATTACTAACATTTATCACTGGCAAAAGGGAGTCTTACTGTAAAGTGTAAAAGTGGTGCATGTTGAAAATAGTAAGATGCTTAACAGTCCAGATAAATGTGGACTCACTATTTGGCAAGCAACAGGTCACTGTTGCCCATTCAATCTTCATAACCCAATTATAAACCAAAAAAAAAAAAAAAAAAAAAAAAAAAAGGG
>JAJHUR010084992.1:0-24358 GCA_027495735.1 Lutjanus campechanus
TCTTTTAATATTGTGTCTGCTGATGTAAGGTGACCTTGTGTGTCGAGAAAGGCGCCTATAAATAAAATGTATTATTATTATTATTAGTAGTAGTATTATTATTAACTTAAGTAATTTCTTGGCTTTACATGTAGCATTATCATCAGATCAGAATTTTAATACATCCAATACTTTCTAATTAAATACCTGCAAAACTAATGACACAATCAGTGGCCCCAGCTGTAGTCAGTGTTTAATGCTTATTATCAAATTTCAGCATGATAATATGCTAAATTCATGGTGAATGTGGCAAAGTTACTTGCTAAACATCAGTATGTTAGCACTGTCACTGTGAGAATGTTAACACGCATATGTTAGCATTTAGCTCGAGCAATGTTTAGTCTAAGTTCAGTCTCACAGAACCATTAGCCTGACTTTAGCCTCTTAATCTTGTTAAGTTTGGAACTATCTAATGCAGGGATGTCAAACTCCTTTTAGTTCATGGGCCACAAACCTAAAAATAACAATATCTATTTTCCCCTTTCTTTTAGTGTGAATAAGTACAACTACCATTCTTAAAACACCCACAGTTAATGAACCATCCATTTACAAAACAGATGATGAACAGCCTGAGATGTCTTAAGAAAAACAAGTGCTATTTCAACAGTATGTCTCAGTTCTTCTTCCATGTTCAATGTTTACTGCCATTACATGTGAACAAATAGGAACTGGTCAGTTTTTCTTGGAAAATCTGACATTCTGTGTCCACTTTGCTCCTTTGTGACAATTTCCACTGATTACTCCTGCAAGAACAAAAGCTGTGCAGTGGACTTTGTTGTGTCACATAGCCTGTAAGTTTATGTCTATAATAGCATATCCAGCATAGAGACTGTTACTCTCATTATCAGTGCCACCCTGGCGGACAAATCTGGAGTATCATGCATTTTATTGAAGAAACTGGACTTAATGATTTCGTTGCAATTTTCACGCTTTGCAAAATGATCCAGTGAGTCCGACTCGACCCTTTAGTGAATCGGTTTTGGTCTGCAGGCTGTGTGCCTGACTCTCCTGAACTAATGGTTGTGTCTACAGTAACACTCTTGTTAAGTAACATGACATACTGTGAGTAACTATGCCCCTCTCTAATCATATGGCCATAAATGAGTCATTTGAGAGCAGTGATGGCAACAACTATATGTGTAGCATCACATCTTGGCATCCCAGCTTGTTCTTTAAGGCTAGTGTGTTTAGCGTTACTCTCTACCATCTGTTTTGTTAGACAAGAGAAGCAACAATATCTCAGTAATTAAATTATACATGGCCTGACATGCCAGAGCAGTTTAGACACTTAGTTTCCTGTCTTCATCATACCTTTTTGCTTTCACAGATTAGAGGTCCAGTGTGTAAGTGTCTAATATAGGAGTATGGGAGAAATGGAATATAAATATTTACGAGTATATATTCATTAGCGTATAATGCATGTAAAATAACTTGAAAATAAGAATTATTGCGTTTTTGTCATGTTAGAATGAGACAGTTATATCTCCAGAGGACCCAGATCCTGACATGTCCTCCATGTTGCACCGCCATGTAGGACAAACCAAATACTGGCTCCAAATGTGGCCTTCTGCGTTTTGCCCAGCTTGGCTTGGGAGAGTGAAATGACATGTTTGCAATCTCACCGCTAAATGCCACTAAATCCTACTCACTGGTTCTTTAATATGTAGTGTGGGGAATTCATAAACAAGCCCCTCATGTGTGCACTTCTGCAAAAAAAGAGAAAGATGCAGAAAAGAAAAGGACAGCAGAGGCTGAAAGAAATACAGAAAAGGTTAGGAGACATGTCGACATGTTTGTTATGTGTGTTTTCTGGAGTAGAGGTAATCTCCAGGCTCAGACATGACTATTTACTAGAAAGGGTTTTTTGCTTACACCTGACGTGTTAGGGATATAGACTGGGGAGGCACACCCCACCTGTCTGATGAGGAGGATAAGTAACTCGACAAAGCAAATATTCCCAGTCTGCGGTAACACACACTCACACAAACACACTTCCCAATACTTCAGTGGCATAGCCATTACAGAGAATGCGTGGGAGAGGTGGATCGTTAGCTTGAACAAAGGGTGAGTTTATTGTTAAGTGAGGTCTGTTTAAATGGTTTTTAACTGCTGGCGTGGCGGAGGCAGCTGTCTGGGCTTCAAGAGAGGCCAGGTGGGCAGGGCTAAGAAGAGAGGCGGTTGAAACAAACTTCCAACAAAGCAAACAAAAAAATCCCCCTGACCCACCAGCAGGTGGATTTACATATGGGCCAACAGCCAAAACACTTGTCGGTTTTCGTGTCATAGCTATTTTTGTGGTTTGCCTACTCTGTCTGTAATTGTAGGAGGAAACATTGATGCAACTTGATGCTCACAAACACCTGCTTGTGTGTGTGTGTGTGTGTGTGTGTGTGTGTGTGTGTGTGTGTGTGTGTGTGTGAATGTAAGCACACACACATTTAATAAAAAAAAAAGAAAAAAAAGAAGCACTAACTACTTCCCCCCGGCTCCTCATGAGAAGTCATTAGGAATGTGTCTGTGTGTTTTATTTTTAGCAGGGTGTGTTTAGGAGGGGTAGTGGAGTCTCGTCAGTCTTCAGGGCCCTCCTCTGCTCTGTCGCTCTGTGTCTCTGTCTCCAGCTGAGAGCTATGTATATTTCATAAGCCCAGGGTGCCTTTTTGTCTTAAGATGCGCTGCACCTCCCCTGCCTGTCTCTCTGCTACTCGTCAATGGAGAGAGCCATCACAGCCTCTTTTAAACTCTCCCCCACTTCTCTCCCTCCTTGCTGACAGCCACCCTCTGCTTCTCCCTCTGCTTTTCATGGTCAGCTTGTCTCCCTCCTGAAGGCTCATCCCTCTTTCCTCTTTCAGCTGTGGAGGGGAGCAGAGTGGAGCACATCCAAACAGACTTGGGCTGTCAGGAAAACTCTTTCTCTCACTCTGTCTCTCTCCGTCTTTGATTCGGTCTGTCTGTCTGTCTGTCTGTTTTGCGGCTCTGTCGCTTCTGGGAAGGGACACTTCTTCACCCAGCCGGCGCTGCATCCCCTTTAGTTGTTGTCTTTTTATAGCAGAAATCTGAGTGCTGTGACAGCAGCTAAAAATGGCTGTACCAGTGATGGGCTACATCAGCAGTTAATTGCTATATTTACAACATCAGTGTCTTTTTATTATTTAGATTTGATTATTATGTCAATGTTGCAGTTGTAGCCCCAATTTTGGTCAGACATTTATGTTCTGTTACATTTTCAAGGTACCTTTTGACTCCTGAGTTGTTGGTAATTAGTGTAGAAGACTAATATTGATTCAGTTGTAATTAATTAACTCCATTTCTCTTACAAAAGGACATTGTAGTCTTAAAATTCCTCCTTTGTTTCTTGTATGTTAATTATGTCTGCATTTCGTTGCTCCTGCAATGACAATAAAGTTGAATCTAATCTAATCTAATCTAAATATCTTTCAGGCATCTTCTGTGATTGAGAGTGCGGCCGAAGCCAGTAAGGAGGTGGAGTCGGGGCTTTCGCAACCTCTGGGTGACCACACTCCTTCTCACCCAGTGACCTCAGAACCAGAGAAAGCTGATCGAGCTGAACCCCCACTTTCCAGTGAGTATAAGGCCAGATCACAGTCTGCACTATTGCTGATGTATGTGTCATTTTTCACTCTCCTCTCCTCTCCTCTGTCTTCTTTTTTTTAACATCTGTTTTCAGCAGTTTGCTGTGGCTTAAAATAATATTGTCTGGTGTGGGCGCCTAGTTAAAAATGGGGGTGCAAGATTAGTATGGCAGGAACATTTGCCACAAGTACCATTTCCTCCAACACAGAGCCTTCAGTCATGACCAGTAAAGCTGCTCTTTCACTGTAAAGATCTGTTTTTTACTGCACTATATTTTAACATTTTTTTGTTTTTTGTTGCATTGTGTACTTTCAGTAGTGAGTGACAGGTCAATGCACACAAAGGACAACCATTTACTGCAAAATGCCAGAGTAAAACTGCATACAATTACCTGATTTAGCCTTATCATCCACCATCAGTAATCAATACATCCATTATGAAAATCAACAATCAAACCAATAACAGCAGTCAATGTCAGACAACCTCGTCATACTTTAGCAGTTACCTAGAGTTTCGATAGTCATAACAAAATGTTACAAAATATGCACATTAGCATCTTGAATTAAACTAAAGCTCACTGCACTCTCTCTCTTTAAGAGATATGGCATATTAACAATTCCTAATCTGTCCTTAAAAGCACATAATTCTAGAAACACAAGATAAAGGGTATCATATGTTGACAGTCTTTTTTCTCAATTCAGTATCAATAAAATTCATAAAGATTTACTATATTTTGGTTCAAACTTTATATTTTGTTGCCTCAACTCACTACCAATCTCTGCTGGTTAGCTGCACTAGTCTAATTGGAGAGGATGGTGTGAGTTAGAGGCAAACTGTTTCAAACCTTAAGATTTCTCTCTAAAATTACTGATGGTTAGGGGATCAGATACACGCCAAATTAAATGCCAACTCATAACACCATTAATTCACCATCTATTATGTGTGTGTGACAGTATTTGAGGAGTTTTTTCAACTGGATTTCTGCTTCCTGTCTGGTGCTGGAGAGACATGTTGATTTTGCCAGAACGTCAAGAGGAAAGAAGACTTAAGACAGCTTGGACTGAGTTTTGTGACTACCCAACAGATTTAAAAATAGCAAAGTTGAATGACCAAAAAGTGGGAATGCAAAATCACACATTTTCTCCTCCAAGTCAAATTGCCTAAAAGTCCTGATCATAGGAAACACTTGATTGGATAATCCAGTCACTTCATACCAGTTTGATCATACCATTTGATCTATGATAGATGCTAGTACAGACCACCCCCCTGTTTTCCATGCACCGATCACTAGCAGCATGATTATATTTCATGTTGCATTTCTTTATCTCATCACTGTGTGGCCACAACTGAACATACAGCAGTAAATGCTTTGGTTTAGCCTTCATCATTCAACTGCTAAGAATAAGCCATGCCCTCTGAATATACTGTATATCTCTTCACTTAGCAGGCATCTTATCTCTGCTTCCTTTTTCCTGTGTGAGGTGTCCTCCTGACCCTGCTGTGTGGAAACACAGGAAGTAGTGAGACCCCTGGAGTGCATGAGATGAGGTCTGAGATGGCTCTAACACTCAAATCGTAGAGTGACAAAAAAAATATTTTCAGGCTTGTGCTGTCATGTCTTGTAGCAGCTCATCCTGTTGCAGCTCTACAACCACACACCACCACCACCATTCTATTTTGTCTATATATACCTACAATAGCTATCGCCCCCTCACCCAAACTAACTTAACTCTTCATTTTCCATCTTTTGGCATTACAAGTCAACCTACACATGCTGTTGTGCTGTGGGAGACCAGAGGCGGTAATAATGATTTGCATGCAGTTTGTTTTGCAAATGTGCAGAGGATCTGAGGCCTCCTTTCACCTCCTTTGAACGCATTGTTCAGTAGCAACTGCTTTTAATTATTAACAATGCAAACCGGCAAATCCAACCTGCCCACAAAATGTACACTCAAAGACTGTATAACATCCCTTTGCTAGTATTCATTAATATTCACACAC
This sequence comes from Lutjanus campechanus, assembly GCA_027495735.1. Lineage (NCBI taxonomy): Eukaryota > Metazoa > Chordata > Actinopteri > Lutjaniformes > Lutjanidae > Lutjanus > Lutjanus campechanus. The sequence continues at coordinate 5,632 of JAJHUR010084992.1, forward strand.
AAATGTACATGCATACACACCTTATCTCATATGTGTTTTGCTTTTTTTTGTTGTTGTTGTGAAAGGGATACTTTGGATTATTTGATGTGGGGTTGTATGAGGTACTTATATATAGTCAACATATTTCCTACAGTAGATGCCATTCAACATACCTGCAGTTTGGAGAAGCAGAGAGGGTGCTAGCACAGAAGCTAAGCAATGACTTCCCCTGGACAGGGTCAGCAACACAAGGTACTTTAGCCACTTAAAAAAGGTTCACATAAAAGAAATCAATATCTGTTTAATGTGCATTATATTTAGAATATTTAGACAGATTTACCTCACTGTCAGACAGCCTTTTCCAAAGAGAAACTGACATATAAGCTGTTGCATTGGTCTCTCCAAACAAACCAAACTCCATAGGTGAAATAATTTCATTTCATTTTACCTCGCAGAACACAGGAGGTGCTTTTCTGCTGCTGCCTTGATCTGTTGGTCTGTTACTATCTGTTTGTTTGTTTTATTCTGTGACTTTGGTGAATCCAAACTTTCCTTTTAAAACACCAGTGTCACACAAAAACACAAACTAACAGATCAAGGCAGCAGTAGCCCAGCAACTGTGTTCTGTGAGGTAAAATGACTGATTTTGCTCATGGAGTTCGGTTGGTTTTGAGAGAGCAATATTTGGCTTATATAAGAGCAGTTTTCTGTTGGAAAAAGTTGTCTGATAGCAAGGTAAAGCAGCAAAAATATTCTAAATATAGCATACACACAGGTTGGCCTTATTTAAGTGGCTGAAACACCTCTTGTTGCTGACATCCTCCAAACATTGCTTAGATTCAATGCCAGTGCCCCTCTCTACGTCTTCAAGTAGCCAGCATCTAGTGACTTTCAATAAGTATCTCATACAACTCTGCATCAAATAATCCAAACTATTCCTTTAATATGAGCCATGGATTATGGGTTTTGCAGTCATTTTGCTCCATCACCCTCATTTACAGTGTAGTATAGTTCAGGTCAATAAATGTAGGGATGCTGGTGAAGGAGAGGATGGTATAGTGATAAACTAAGGCCGAGAAATGAGGTGGAAGATGTCATGATGAAGCAGGCACGGACACAAAAAATAAGTGACATGCGCGTGTGTATGTGTGTGAGCATGCCCCGAGGGAGGCCATCACTACAGTGGGTTTTGGAGCTCAGTGCGTTTATGTGGAAAGTGCTGCTGTCTCCTCTTATCAGTGTAGCTGGGCTGCCTTTTCACTGGGTATCTATTCCCTCTCTTCCCCTCTGATATTTTTTAACATAAACGTTTACACTCATAAACTCTGGAGTCTTGTAAATCTAATTTTCTTAACTCTTCACCCTCATTTTTAGCTCCTCCTGCTCTATCTTCCTTTCTTGCTCACCACTCCCTCCTGCTCTGGCCTCCTTCTCTCTTTTCTCTAAGGCTATTTCTGTTTAGCCGTGAGGGCCCCCATGTCGTTTACAGAAACTCATCTCATGCTCTCTTTCCAACTGAACCCACACACACACTCACACACTAGCTCAACCACAACACACTCGAAGACACTTGGTTAAACAGTCATGACAAAGGGAGCCACCACACATCCACAGAAAGACACACGTACGTACACGCAGAAGACTGAACGTTCCTCCCAGTGGTCTAGTGTGGGTTGAGAACAGGGTTTTCATGAGTTATTTAAGTACTCTCCATCATGCGTGTTGCGCTGCAGCTCACACTGACATGACATGGCCCATTTCCTTCGCTCAGGCTGGAAACGTGACACAAGACACGCTTGTGGTGTTCAGACAGAATAGAGTGGAGAGGTGCGCAGTCAGTCATGATCTTAAGACTGCGGGGTTTCAATCATTAAAAGGGCCCCTGTGCAACAGCTAGAGTAAGACTGAGGGGAGACAATTGATGCTACACAATGATGCTGTGTACTACAGTCTGCTCTCTGCTGGGTTTTAACTGTACACGTGTGAATATTTAATGGTTTAAGGGTCACAGCTCTACTTTAAATGTTTGCTTTGGCCAGTGGTGTACAGTGAGAGGGAGGGAGTGGGCTGATTTTTCACTGGACTGTGGTCTGAGTATTTCAGTTAAATGTATTTAATTGCATTTGATTATTTTGTAATTTGTATTTTGCTGGGCTGAAAAAATAAGATGTAATTTGTAACAAAATAATTTAACAGCTTAAATTTAAATATGTAATTAAATACTTGCAATATGTAACAATCATGCATCCAAAAATGTGTACAACTGGCCAAATAGTGATAGATGGCATATTAAATAGGTTGAATCCCTATTTAATATACAATCTATAGTTGAAGCAAGTTGCTCTGCACTACCACCTCCTCCCCACACTCAAGGAAGCTCAAGCAGGCTGCAGAAACACTGCAGGAGCACAATATGAGTGCAACATCGTAATTTGACAATAACAAGCGACCATGAGTCCTACACTGTAAGCTGATCAGCTGTTGTAACTGTCATTTGTCAGCCAATATAAAGCTAAGACCATTATCCTGCTCTGAAAAAACGCACACTGACGTTTGAGTTCAGTGCCTGCCTGTCTCACTGTCTGCCAGACTCCATTAACATATTGCTCAATTTAACCATTATAAACATGTATTCCTTCTAAAAGATTATTAATGATTTCTTATCACTCGTAAACAGACATATACACATTCGGCAAACAGTCAGCATTAGTTTGAACCCTAATTAACCTGAAACTCTCGAACGAAAACAGTTATTCTGGCCTGAAACAGAAATTTCAAAGGAGAATACCACTATTGTGGTGGTGTTGTCAGAGAAATGAATATCATTGTGATTGTCAGTCATTTTTTGATGAATTACAGTAAATACATGACATATTTCTCCTTTAATATGTCATTTTACATTTTACATTTTACGTCACCATGGCAACGACACTTTGTTGTTTTTACACTAGTATGTGTATCACTGCTGTACATATTTGTACATATTGCTATATATAATATGCTGTACATATTTTTTAATTTTTTTCTTTATTTTTATTCCATAAAGTTTTATCTCTACATAATATTTCTATCTTAGTTTCTATATTTTATATTTTGATATGTTATATATATACTTTTACACATCTTCTAGTTTTTCCTGAATGGGTGCAACTGTAACACTAACAATTTCCCCCCGGGATCAATAAAGTATTTCTGATTCTGATTCTGATTCTGATTTTATGCAGTTTAAAATGCTGACAGTGACATACACAAGAATGTGATTACCCAGGATCACGTTGATAGATGAAGCTGAAGTTAGGCTCATGTTGTCGTGGGAGCATTTGTTGATGTTTGTTAACTCTAAGCTAACTTAAGCTGTGTTGCAAACTGTTGGTGGAGCTGAAGAGAAGCAAGACACAAAAAGAGTCCTGAGTCCTTTACATCAGTCCAGAGGCTGTTATAGGTAACCAAGAAAGTTGGGGAAGGTCTCAGTTTTAAATTGTTACTATCTGTTCACACAATGGCAAAACAAAGCAAAGCACCCTTAAGGTCAGAAACTTTCTCTGCAATTTATTTTTACACATTTGAAGAGCAAGCATTTGTAACTTGTAACAGGATACTTTTGTATGTATTTGTGCCCATATCTGACATCTGTTGGATTGAGTATTTGTGAATGTTAATATGTGAAAGATAGAGTTAGATCTATAATGAAATAATCGGATCAGAAATGTTTCAAAAATGGAGACAAGAGGATCCCCATTTCTCATTTTAAATGTCTCAAGATATTGTGGTCTATCAAGAACCCCTATCAGACAGGAAACAGACTTGGTGTGGGGAGGATGTGACATCTCGGCTGACCACAATGTGCTTCGGGCCTGTGAACCCGTAAATACATTCGCTGAAACTTTCACGTACATCAGCAGTTGCTCAGGCTCAAAGCAACCACACAGTCAATACATCACTGTTAGTGGTGAAGGAACAAGGTAAACCTCCCTGCTGTAGTGTTGGCACAGATATCTAATGGAGGGAGGAAAACACAGGACTAACATAAAGGGCAGAATATATGGTGAGGAAATTTGCAAGTTATCCTCTTGTTTTGTCTGCACTCTTACAACATCTATCACTCATACCACTTTTGTGAATTTAGCCTTTCTGTTCCTCTCTTCTGTTCATCACTGTCTTCATACTGAACAAACACGTTTAGAGATATGTATGTTTATGTTTGTGTGTATGTGTGTGTTTTGGAATTACACATGCTGATGATGTGATTGTCATGAGATAAGCTGTGAGTGTGTTTTGATTGCAACGGCGCAGCTGGACTTAGCAGACTTGGCAGTCTTGTGCGCTTGGCTGCGGGCCAGTTCACTACAATTACAATCACCCACCGTGGGAGCATGGAGCACCATTGAAGATGGGGTGTGGGCGCTGTTTGGGGCACAGAGGGGGGTAATTCACAGTATCTGGCAACCCGCATTTGCTCGGGAGGAAGATCGATGTCTGAGCTGGTGCTTTAGCTACTGTGGTTAACGTTGCACATTAAGAGTCTTGCATGGAGAAATCAGCAGTCAGGTTCAATCCACAAACAGCCATGTTACAACAGCACATACACTGCAAACACACGTTAAAGGGATAGTTGGGATTATTTGATGTGGGGTTGTGCAAACCCCCAGAAGAGCTTTTCTACCTCTTTTCAGTTTAAATCAATCCAAAGCCAAAATATTTATTGTTCAAACTGATTTAACTTAATTGTTTTTTGCAGATATACATTACTCTGAATTTTATGCCTGCAACATGTCCCATAAAAGTTGGGACAAGGACATGTTTACCTTTTCTTGCCTTTATCTTTACTCTTCTTTCATATTTTCAACACTCAAAAGGCATTTTGAAAGCAAGGACACTAACTGTTGAAGTTTAAAAATGAAATTCTTTCCCATTCTTGCTTGATATACTTCAGGTGCTCGACAGTCCGGGGTTTCCATTGTCCAATTCAGGACTTGATAATACATCACATCTTTTCAATAGGAATGTGTCTCTGCATTGTCTTGCTGAAATAAGCAGAGCTTTTTCTGAAAAAGACCTTGTCTGGATGTCTTCGTACTGTATGTTGCTTCTTAACCCACATGTACCAATACATTAAATTCAGAATGAGAGTATAAATTTGATTAGTTTGAACCTTAAATATCTTATTTTTGGACCATTTTCAACTGAATAGAGGTAGAAAAGGATTTGCAAATCATTGCATTCCATTTCTATTTGCGGTTTACGCAGCATCCCGACTTTTCTGGAATTGTTATCAAATAATCCAAACTATCACTTTAAATGAGGAATAGTCTGTCCATGACAGGGTGCCCATCCTTATATCTCTTGTCCAGAGAACAGAGCAGCAGGTGGAGGGATGAGAGCAGCGATGCACAGAAAGAATAGAGCTCAGGGATGTTGGGAGGTGGGGAGGGAAGGAGTGGGGAGACAAGGACACTGAATGTAGAGACGACAGGGGATGTGTGTGTAGAGAGAGATCAGAGGGTGACAGAGGAGGCATGGAGAGGAATGCCACTGCTTGCACCCCCCTCTCTTCCAGTCCCTCTCTTTTCTTCTTTTCTTTTGTCCCCCTCAGTAGGGATGGCAGGAGGGTGGGCTAACTTCGAATGACAGCGACAAGCTTGCCACCGCTCCCATGAAGCACAGCAGATGGAAATGTGTGTGTGTGTGTGTGCGTGCATGCGTGTGTGTGTGTGATTAAAATGCCACTGGAGACCAGGGTATACGGAGTCTCTTGGCAGCGCCACGCTTGGCAGAGCGCCACCTCACTGCCCTCTTTTTCCAGCCCAGCAGAGTGGGCGTTGAGGTGTGTGTGTGTGTGTGTGTGTGTGTGTGTGTGTGTGTGTTTTAAGTGAGGGGAGGCAGTCTCAACAAACAAATATTAATTCACAGTGTTCCCATTGTCTGCTCCATTATATCTTGTCTTCAGGGGGTGAGTGAGCTGGATGGCCTGTGTGGCTGTTTTTTCATCCATCTATTTGAGTAATTCAGTAATATAATGATCACAGGATTTTTGAGAAACAGAGCTCTGTTCTGCAGTGTGGCGCCAGTCCTGGCGGGCATGGGGGGAATTAGTCAGGAGACAGTGGGTTTGGCACTGTGCCACGGTTATTAGCCACTCACAGGGTGGGCACGGGGTTATGCCCCGACTCAATCACTCACTGTGTTTGCATGTGTGTGCTTAATGTGTTTGTTTCTGTGCGTGTGTGTTTGTGCGCGAGTCAGGATCCTCCTCTGATCACACTGACCTTATTGTGCAGTCACTTCTGGTTGATTTGTACCCTTTCCAACACATTCCTCTCTCCGAAAGGCTGAGAAACAGGCCGTTAACCCCCTCCCTCCCCCCTCACTCACTCACTCTCTCGTCTTCCCCTCCGGATGGGTTTGATTTAGTGACTGTGGTTTTCCATCCACAGCCTGGGAGCCAGAAAGAGTAGACTTAGGCAGAGACCTATAGATTCACAGCCAGCGGAGCACGTCATTACTTGGCCATAGCTCATCAGCAGATACATCAGCAGGCTTGAGCACTAATAGATGCGAGCTGTCGCTGTTCAGGAAGTAATAAACCTCTCTTCATTTCATCCCTTTAATTATTTCCTTCTCACGGGTTGCATGAGTTGCACTAAATGATGACAGCAAAAAGCATCTGAGAGTGTGTTATGTTATTATGGCTGAATATTAGGGGTGTCACGGTTCTCTAAATCCATGATTTGATTCGACTTTCAATTTTAAGGTCATGAATTAATTTGATTTTTGATTTAAACATATTTTTAGCTATGCCATTGTTAGACTATGGAGTCTTGATTCGTCAAGATCAACCGATAATTGGTTTTCTGCACTGACATCTGTCATTTAGACTTTCAAATTCTTTAAAAAGATAGAGAAATGCAGCTGCAAGCTACAAGAAAGCTATGCTGTGTTGTCTTTGAAGTGTTTTTTTGTCTTGTGGACGTAACTCTATTAGGCTCCCCATTAGCACCAGCATAAGTATTGGCTATTCTTCCTGGGGTCCACTACACATACAGTTATACACACTATAAACACAACAAACAAACAGCTCATCTCAGAAAATTGACCATTAAGTATACAGAGGAGGAATAAATGGTCATCCTTTTCAACAGACATTAATAATTTCATCATACACATCAATAGTCCTTCTTAATAAATATAAATCATTACCAGAATGACCCTTTTAAATTATGTTTTTATCTATCCTGTGCTGTCAGACATTAAATTCCAAGAAAATAGGGTACTGATGCTGAAAAACATTTTGCATTCTCTACAAGGGGGATTTCTATTTTCACACAGATTAACATTTCATTCCTTACACCATTTTACTAGTTTACACACAGATGCACACACACACACACACCATTCAATTATGGTTCCTTAAATAGTTGAAAATACTGTTTTAACAAAGTTTTGAACTGTCTTTGAATATTCTCTTGCACAACATGCAGCGGCAACCTGACCATGGCTATCTAAATGACTGTTTTCTGCATCATACTTGCTTTTGCTTTGGGTAGCATGAACCTTCTTTCTATTGCATATGGTGCTTGATAATTATGTCGAGCCAACTGAGAAAATAACTTTTCGTGTAATTTCTTCAACAATCATATCACCAGTACATTTCTGACAAAACTTAACAAAGCATAGGTGGATCTCTGACTGATGTGTGGCAAATGTGTGCAAGTTGGCAGGATCGGAGAGAAAAATACAAAGCCTGGAAAATCACAGATCCTGCTTTTAATTTTGATTCACTTTTGATTTTGTTCATTTCATCCAGTTTTTGATTTAGAATTGAAATTGTGACACCCCAACTCAACATTTGGCTGCATCATACAGAGTATACCTGTATGAACCTCAACTGAGTACAATGTGGAAAGATTTCCTCTTTTGGGCTTATGAGAAGTTGTATTTAGGCCTTGGTGAGGCCACCTGATGTGAGGTTAAAGCTCGGTGTAGAGCAATGAGGTCAGGTTGCAAACATGTTTCAGCAGTAGACCTGAAAAAGATGACCACTTAGTGAGAGACCTCCAGACTCTGACCTTTGCCCTCAGTTTCACCAGGAAACAGGTGTTCAGGCAGGATTAAGCCTGACTGCCTGCACATTTGCACAGCTGGCAGCAGGCTGTGTTTGTGTCTGTCTCTTTTATTTACAGCACATAGACAAAAATAAGAAAACCTTACAATGCAACACCACAACAAACTCAAGCCTCAAAAGAAGCGTGGAGTTGTGATCGATTCATATTTGGGTTTGAGTGAAAGTGAGGATGTTTTTACAGAAGAAAATGTTTGAGTGAACACAGTTTTATCAATTCTCTTAGCTGAAAGACTAACTGAGCATTATTTAATTCATTCTTGAACGTGTTTTTCCTTATGCTCTTGTTATCTTTTTCTTCCTCTTTTCTCCTTCCCTTTTTCTTTATATCTCCTTTCCCCTCCCTCCCTTCCTTCAACCCCATGACTTCAATCGTCCCTTCCTCCCACCCAGCCTCCCTGTCTTCACCTCTACCCTCTCTCCCTCCTTTCTTTCTGCTCTCTGATCCCTCTCTCCTTCCTTCCCTCCCTCTCAAACTGTCCTCCACTGTCAGGCGACTTGGCTGAGGCTAAGTGCTTTTTGCTGTCTCGCTGCAGGTGGGACTGTAATAAAGCTTGTCAGTGGGAGGCATGGGTCGCACTGTCACATGCTCTTTGCCTCCCCTCTGTTAACTCCCTCCTCCATCTCCCTCCATCCTTGCTAACCCCCTCCCGCCTGCCTGCCAGTCTCTTCCAAGATCCTCTGCTTTTATTTTTCCTCTCTCATTTGTCCGCCTTTTCTTCCCCATTTCGTCGTGCTCTTACCCGAAACAGTACTCCTTGACTTGTTTCTCTCTCCCTCTCTCTGGTTTCCTTGCCAACGGCACTTTCAGGAACATGATGAAGAGGAGCAGCAACAGGAGACACCCTTCTCAACACAACAACCACACACACACACGCACACACGCACACACACACACACACACACACACACACACACACACACGCACACACACACACACACACACACACACGCACCGGCACAGATACGCACACACAATCCATGTAAATGACTCCAGGTGAGGTTGTATTGTTTGCCCAGCTGCTCCTGCTAACCAGTCTCTCCTGTTCCATAGTAAACCAGCAGGCTGCATGGAAATCAGCTTCCTCTACACAAAACACTTCTCTGTTCCTCCTTGTCTTTTTATGTTTGTGCACAGTCTGTGAACTTGTATGTTTATGAATATGTGTGTGTGCTTGTTACTGCACATTACACCCAAAGAGCATCTAAAGGTTAGAGCTGGTACACTATTTGCATGCATGTTTTTCAGACTCATTTAAACCCATATTTGTGTCTGTGCGTGTGTGTGCAGCTCCTGATAGAAATGGCCCGCACACAGTATCTTACATGTTCAAGCCACAGGATGGCAATACTGAGCCCCTTCTTTAAAGGAATCCTTCTTTACCTCCTCCTGCAAGCCACTGTTCATTCACATGCGCACTAACACACACATATGTTCACGTACACATACACACACACAGCCCTCTTTAGTCAGAGTTAGCCCAGGCTTGTGTAAGGTGACAGAGTGCAGTGAATAATTTAGTCCTGGCCATGTTAATGGCTGACAGCGAACATGGCCTCTCTACTCAACTGTTGGCCCATTACTAGTACATTCTGTTTCACTCTCACTCTTTGTTCGTCTCTCTGTTGTCCTCTTTTTTACCTCTACTTTTTCCATTTAGGGTTGTTCTTGTCACTTTTTTCTGGTAATGCTTGTATTATCTCATTTTAAAAAACAGGGAAAAATAAACACTTGTCTTATTTGTCTTATAATTGTCTCAAATAGAAATTTAGAAATTACATTGCGATAAGTATTTAAAATGTGTAAGATGAAATGGGGATGTATTGGCAGAATATGGCAGAAATGGAGTATAATTAGGACTGGGGATCAAGAACCGATTCCAAATAAGAATTGACTCCCAAATCGCAATTTCAATCATTTTGATTCAGGAATCAACTTGCACTAGTTTGAAACTAGTACTGCAAACACCTATGTAAATATACATATATATATATATGTATACATATATTTTTTACCTGGCTATCTATCTGCACCCATGGACATGAAAGTTGAATGTATGTATGTCCTCCCATTTCCCAATGCATCTTGTCTTAAATCATGACAGCTGTTAATGGTTAGTGAAGTTACTCAAGCAACAAGTAGAGCTATCTCAGGAAATTTCGTAAATGACTGCGGTACTGTATTCTTTGTTTGGGGGCTGTGTTTGTTCATATAGAGTAATACATGTGATAAAAGCACGTAAACATCCATTCAAACTTCATGGAAACCTTGAGGGGATTTCTATGAATTTATGATTATGTCAGCACTAGAGGTTAAACATCTATGAAAATGTTGATAACACTGATGAATAATCACCTTGATCTCTTTTCTTTACCTCTTTCATATTTCTATTCAACCACTTGTGTGCAAATGTTTAATTTTTAAAGCAGTGCTGTACATATATTGACCTATACCATCCAATAGCTTCTTTCTAAGCTGTTTAACATCCGCGATGTGATCTTCTACTAAATAGCATAAATAACTTCCCATTACCTGACAGAAATATTTCTTAGAATTACTCCTTTTAGCTTCCATGACCTTTCTATTACTATTTCCTGGTCACCCACAGCAAAGTAATTATGCAGATCTTTTTATTTTGCAAGATTAAATATGGGGATTAATGTCTTGTGTGCCAAAGGCAGTGCAAACCTTTCTTGTTGGTTGGGAAAAGTCGATTCCATTCACACTTATATTTACATCTCTGAATGTATTTGCAGTGGTAACCAGTTACTTGGTTCTTCATAATGTCTTTATCAATATCAATTAAGCACTCATATGATGAATTTTGACAGGTAATTATTAGTTACAATGTCTGTGACATTTTTATCTCTCTCTGTCATCTTCATGTAACTATATTTTCCTGTTCTCATATATTTCACTTCCTCTGTGGTCCCCCTTTTCTGTTTTTCACCTCATCCCCACCCTGCTGTCCTTATTCTCTACATAAACTGTTGAGCAGATACACAGGAAACACGTGTGTGTGTGTGTGTGTGTGTGTGTGTGTGTGTGTGTGTGTGTCTTTCTTGGCCCAGTCAAGCACTATTAATGTTTTGATTGCCCCACTGGGCTTCGGTTCTCTGTGTGAGTGTGTGTGTGTCACGTGGGTGAGGAATAATATGACCCTAACGTTAATGCAATCACATACACTAAACAAATTATAGCTCCCTCCCTCTCTGTCTCTCCCTCTTCATTTCTTCCTTTCTCAATTCAACCAAGAGGATGTTACATGTGGAGTACGTGGGTTTCAGCTTGTACAGTCCATAGTTCTTGCCTCACTCCATTTTTATCCCTGATATGATCAGTCTGAGTGTGTTCGGGGCAGTTGGAGCCATGGAGCCTGGCGCAGCAGGCTGCAGCAGCACTGAGGTCTGGCCATGCTCAGGCTGGCTCGGGGGGGATTGGGAGTGACGTGTCCGGGGTGAAACACCCCGTCGTTGGGACTCCCCACCAGCCTCTCTGGCTCCAGCCTGGCTGATAGAGTCCAGCTGGGTGCGGAGAGGAGTTGGTCCATCTATCTCCTTCTGGCCCCCATCTCCTGAGCATCTGCCTGTCACATCAAAGTGCTTGTCTCCTCACTTTTGCATATTTTTATTCACCACTGATATTCTTGTTACACTCTTACAAATAAAGGTTCCAAAATGGTTCTTCCTGAAGGGCTGGGGTCTTACCTAGAACTATTAGCTTCTGAAGAACCTTTGTTTGAGGAAAGGATTCATCAAGGGTTCTTTGTGAGACTACAGATTCTATTTTGAACCTTCTTCACCTAGAGAACCCTTTTTAGAACAAAGAGTTTTTTATGGATTGTTGCAGGCATAGGTGTTAAAAGATCATCACTCTCAAATATTCACGTTTATTCAAATGGTATTTTAAATGTTCATATGTCTAGAATCCCTTTAATCAATTCATTCCACTTATTTTTTGTTCTTGTGCTTTTGCCTCATCCGTAAAATATAACTTTGTTCTTTGTAGAACCCTAAGAAGACAAGAGGGTTACAGGTGAAACCCCGATTGAAGGGTTTCTATGTAGAAACTGTAGATGAACCCCTAGGAATATAAAAGAGTTCTTGCTAGAACCCCCTGGGTGGGTTGTAGATGAAACCCTTAGAGGGTGGAAAGGTTCTGTACAGAACCCTCAGAAAGGGTTCTGGGTGGAACCTTTCCCAGATAGTTTTTTCTTTCTGTTATACCTAGAACCCTCTGAAAGAGTTCTAGGTGGAACCTTTGTAAAGGGTTCTACCAGGAACCAAAATGAGTTTGATGGCGGCAAGCCAAAGATCCCTATATGATTCGAGTTTTTTCACTTTTTTTGTCGTCATATTTCATCCATTTGTGTCTTTCACTCTGCCCCACCTGCTTTTCTTTCTCCCTCTCTCCTGCTGCCTTTTTCTTTCTCTCCTGCTGCATATCACACATATTCTTTTCCTCCTCCTCCTGCTCCTCCCCCTCCTCCTCCTCCATCTCTCTAACTCACACAAACACATCCAGAACCCTTGAAGTGGGGTCATGATTGAGGCGTGCTGTTAATTAGCCGGCAGTGGTTGTTGTAGCAAAGCGATGGTAGGGTGTAATTAATTAGGTGGCATGTGCACAGTGGGAGAAAAAGTGGGAGAGGAGAGATGGAGTGAGGGAGAGAAATACCGGCTATCAGTCCTCCTTTTATCCTCTGAGCTCAGATGAGTTCCCCTAATGAGAAAAAATGAGATGCTCCCAACCAGGGAAGAAAGCATTTTGTCCTTTACATGTTCTCTCTGCCGCTCCTCTGCTTGTCGTTCTGTCACTGCCTTGTTCTCTTTTCATCTGCCTATCACATCCGGGCTATTGCTAGTGGGGTGCCAGTGAGTTAGAGTCACCAGTCACAGATCTCCCACAGTAGAATGAACACAGCCTCTGGGACATGTCCAGACACACTCAAACAGAGCTGACAGCTATACCACACAGCAGAGATGCTATACAGCAGACACGCGCCTGCATTTCTCTGCATTTGTGGGAGTCTGTGGGCTTTTGGCTGCTGCTCTACTGTATGTGTGCTACAGACGTGGGAAGTAATGAAGTACAAATACTTAATTACTGTATTCATTACTTAGTTATTTATTTTTACTTTTACTTCCCACATTTTAAAGACATAGTTTGGATTATTTGAAGTGGGGTTGTATGAGGTAGTTTGATCGATTGATAATCAGTGTATTAGCTACAGTAGATGGCAGTCACCACACCCCCAATTATGAGAAACAGAGAGGGGCACCAGTACGGAAGCTAAACAATGCACTGCTGAGGATGGGCTCTGCAACAAAAGGTATTTTAGCCACTACAACAAAGGTCCACTTAAAAAACTCAATATCAGTTTAAGTGTACGCTATATTTAGAATATTTTCACCACTTTCCTTTGTTGTCAGACAGCCTTTTCAATGGTAAACTGTTGTTATGTGAGCCAAATATCACGCTCTCCAAACCAAACTCCATAGATGAAATCATTCATTTTAACTGGCAGAACACAGGAGTTTCTGGTCTACCGCTGCGTTGATCTGTTGGTTAGTTTATGTTATTGTGTGACGTGTTTTAAAAGGATAATACAGATTCTCTGAAGTCCAGCAATAACAAACAAACGAGCAGATCGAGGCAGCGGCAGACCAGCAATTCACATGCTCTGCAAGGTAAATTTATTTTTTGGCTATGGAATCTGGTTGGTTTAGAGAGATAGCAATATTTACCTTATATAACAGTAGTTTCCAATGAACGGATGAAAACATTCTAAATATAGCTTACAATTAAACCGATGTTGATTTTTTTGTAGGTGAACCCATTTTAAGTGACAGTGCATTGCTTAGCTCCTGTGCTGGTACTCCTCCCTGCTCCTCCAAACCTGGGGGGTGCTGATCAGCATTTACTTTAGCTTTGTATGTATTGTATTTTTCAAAACATGTTTGCTACATTAGTTTTAGTGCATTTGAAGGATTTTTCTTTTTTTGCATCATTGCGCACCACCTTCCCAACTTCAAGACTGTTTTTGATCTCAATGGAGGGGAGAATAACATAGAAAAGATGATTTGTTGATGTATTAATCAGTGCATATCATGGACAACAGATGCAACAAGACAAAAACAACATAAGAGGTGTAACAAGATGTAACAGATAAGTCTAAGGGAGGCTCAGCTGACAAGAAAAGATGAGGCCAAAAAAAAAAAGTCCTTCAGAGGGCTACTTTTTACTTTTATACTTTTAGTATCTGTACTTCTACTTGAGTAAAGAATGTGTGTACTTTTACCACCTCTGGTGTGCTAGAAGCAGTGGTTTTGTTTAAGAGGAAAACGAGGGAGTAAGCACGAGAAAGAGAGAGAAAGAGAAAGATGGAGAGATTTCAAAAAGGCATAGAAAATGTGGGAGGGAGGCAAGAGGTGCACAAACACTCGGAGCTCTATTGATCCTCTCCTCAGTTCAACACTGACTTCTTGACCTCATTCTGAAGCACCTCTGTGTGTATGTGTGTGTGTCAACAACAGTGTCTGTACAACTACGAGTGTGTGTGTGTGTGTGTGTGTGTGTGTGTGTGTGTGTGTGTCTGTGTCTGTGTCAAAGGCCTAACCATTGTGCGATGTATCTGTTCACAACAACTGCAGAGAATCTCAACTGGTGTCAACCTGTACCCTTTAACAGCATCATGAATATTTAAAGGCACACACCGCCCCACCCTCACATCACACTCTTCCTGGACCCAAGCAGACACACAAATGCATGCAACACCTCCAGACTTGGGAGGGTCTCTTTATAAATATATTCTGATACAGTTACTAATTACCTGTTCAAAAATGTAGTCAGTAACCTAATGCAAATCCTCAATCCTCAGGACCAAATTGTCAGCCAAGTACAGTATAATGTTTTATGTTAATTGTAGGTTTCATAATTGTTTGTCCATCCATTCCTTCCTTCACTGTGTGTGAATGTATGTTTAGATTATGCAAATTTAGCTAAATGTAGCTACTTTGTTAAGTTTGCTATTCACACTTCACACTTACTTATTCTGGGGCTTGTGTTTTTACCTGCACACCATCCCAGTCACCAGCATCACCACCTACAGTCCTGAAATATTTTTCAGTAGTAGTATTGACAGGTAAGCTAGCTAACTGGATTTCTTTGTAGCTTTTTGTTGAGTCCTGGGTGATGACAGTATTTTCACAGCTGTATGCAGAACTGTCACGCTAATGTGAGGATATTCCTCTCTTCCTCTTTGATGAATAAAAATAATAACCTCCATGAACCTCATTTGTTCTTATTTGAATATATGAGTCTAATATAGCGCATATCTGTCGACAGCGTGGACACACGGACACAGTTCATACCAAAAGCTTAAAGATGCGAAAGAAAAACTTAGTTTCATACATGTCTCACGTCATACAGAATCATTTATCATCAGGACACTAGACAGGAGGGCGCTACTGTACATTACATAAGCAGCAATAATGTCACGGAAGCTGTTGGGAGTTTATCCGAGGCTCAAGATATCTGTGTACCAGATATGCTAGCACTCCTAAGACAAAACACCTCTCAGTCAACCACATGTCAGGCATAATTATATATCAGGCACTTATTAAAGTTATTAAAAGTTGTCTTTACTCATTAATTCTCTGACAGTAAAGTTAAAATTTCCACCCAGTGTAAAATTAGCTGATTTCGCTGAGACGAAAGTGGTGTCATGAGACTCATGAAGTGTTGTAATGTGTGTGCACTGCACGTAGTAATGTGTCATTCTTTGTTATAATAAGTATTTTAAATTGTAATCCTACTAATAATTCCATTGTTTTTAATTAAATGCAACTACAATGTGATTCAGTCATTTTTTCTGTAATTGTAATGGAATATATTTACCTTTTTTGTATCCTAATTATTTAATTTCATTACATTTGATCTGTTACTCCCCAAGCCTAAACACCTCCAGTATACATACACGTTTAGACACACACAATCCTTCCTTCTCAGCTTAAACTGATAGTTTAATGGCTGCCTGGCCTGTCCCATCCTGTGTGACTGCAACTGTCCTAGGTGACAGGTTTATGGACAGTTTGGCAATGTCAGTGGAGACGGACAGCTATTTACAGCCCAGCGTTAGACACTTCGGACACTGGCAGTTAGCATAAATCCCCCGGTGGGATCAGCCAGTGGATAATACACATTGGCGACCATGCTCTAACGTTAAATCGTCAAACACACAGGTCCTGTATACGGCAGGTGATCACTCAGTCAGCCACTCAGTCCTTTTTAACCTTGTTAATACTACCATCCGCACACAGACATAGCTCACCCGCAAACGTCATACACATGCTGTAGATCTGTATCTCAGTTATTTACGGCCCCCTGCCATCACGTTAACAACCGGCACTGGCTTTTCCTCTCTCTGTTTCTCTCTCCCCACCTTTCCCTCTGTCTCTCGTCCCCTTCAACTATCATTTAGCTTTACGAGGTGTCCTAAAAGAAGCCCGAGGTGTGTGCACCCCTCCCTCCTCCCCCCTTTATGTCGGAGATATTGATATCCTCCATAAGTCAGACGTGCCTCTCTCTGTTACTGAGGAGAAATTGATGACAGAAGGGTGTGACAGGAGGGGAGTGGAGCTGGCGGGGAGTCACGGGAGTTTGGCTGTGTATGCATCGGAGTCTGTGTTTGTGCGAGGCCTCTCTACAAGTGTGCGCTGCATACAAACAGACTTATTAAGGGAAAGTGAGGAGTCGGCAAGGCGAGACGGCAGGTTAAGCAAAGGAGGAGACAGCTAATCGAGAAAAAAACTGGGAGAGAGAAGGTCTGGACAGATAGGGAGGAGGAGGAGGGAAGCAGATCTGTTTCTTTCTTTATGAGCTTTCCCTCTGTGTATGATACTGTTGCTATAAACAAGAGGTCAGCTGAAGAGTGGCTGTTTATAAGGTCCATCTCTCAGAGTGAGCATATTAAAAAGCCTGTGAAATCCTGATCAGCCTCTGTGTGTGTTTGTGTTAGCTTGTGTGGTTGTGTTATCCATCAGAGCCATTAGCAGCCATCTGTCTCACACTCTAAAAGGAGAATCAGAGCCGAACTCTCTTTGCATTGTGTTTCATGCTGTGTGAGTTAGCTTGTACACATGCCTGTGACTGCATATATGTATACTTGTGTGTATATGTAGCAGTGTGACCTGTATCTGCAGGTAAGACATAACAACACACCTGGTCATCATTCCTCACAGAGTTCATGTTTAAACGGATGGTTCAGATTATTTGATGTAGGGTTGTATGAGATACTCATCAATAGTCAGTGTATTACCTAGAGTAGATGGTCACTTTATAGAAGCAGAGCAGGGCACCAGCAGTGGACAGAGTCAGCAAAACATATTTCACCTAAAAAAGGTCCACCTAAAAAAAAGTGTATACTATATTTAGAATATTTTCACCACTCTTCTTTACCATCAGACAGCCTTCTCTGACAGGAAGCCACTGTTATCTAAGTCAAATATTGCTGGTGGGGATAGTAGTCAGCAGTGAGCATTAAGCATGCTCAAAATTTTGTGTGAAATTTTCTAGTTTGTTTGTGTTATTGTGTGACTCCTGTGTTTTAAAAGGATACTTCAGATTCACTGAAATCACACTAACACAAACAAACTAGAAAATTTTGCACAAAATTTTGAGTGTGCCTGATGCTCACTGCCAGCTAGTATCCCCACCTTATTGCCAGAAATATTAATAGTAGCAAATGTATCATTGAGGTTGTGTATGTCTGTGCATGTGCATGTGTGTGCACGTGGATGTGCTGTCGAGCGCGTGTGTATGTATGAGTGCGTGTCTGTGTGTGTATCTGTGCATGCTATTGGGTGCATTTGTATGTATGTGGTCAAGTGTGTGTCTGTGTATGTCGGTAAAAATGAGTAAAAGTGAATGTCACCCACTCTCGCTCTGATGATTCCACACAATACACACATTAAGTCTGAAACGGACTGAAAATCTCCCAAAACGTAAACTGTGATTTTGTTAAAATCGTTGTAGTTATGAAAGTATGCCGTGTATGTAGTTATGCCATTTCATGTCAATAAAGTCTACCATCTTGTGACCCATTAAAACTTTGAATGACTTTTCTACGTTTCTGCGTTCTAAGTATGGCAAAGCCTCATGGCATCAAAGGAGGGTGATTTTGAGTTTTTTTTTTTTAATGAAAATTCCATTCACTTTGAATTGGAAATTTTTTGCCCCTTTTTGCGATTTACGCAGAAACTGTTAAATCATTAGCAAAAGTCATAGCGCACTATTCCTGGATTTTCTGCACGTTTTGATGTGCTTTTTGTGTACATACTCCCAACAGTACATGACTAGTTATGGCCCGAAATCCGGCGAAAGAAAAAGAATAATAAAACAGAACAATAAGTACGACAGATTATAGTCAGTGTTCGCTATGTGCATTGCACATCAAGCGCACTGAATTAAAAGATCGAGGCGGCGGTAGTTCAGCAATTCCCATGTTCTGTGAGATAAAATTGCTGATTTCACCCATTGAGTTTGGTTGGGTTGGGGAGAGCAATATTTGGCTCTTAAAATAGTAGTGAAAGCATTCTAAATACAGTGACACTTTAACTGATACTGAT
>JAJHUR010084993.1:0-31152 GCA_027495735.1 Lutjanus campechanus
AACTTTAAATTTATTTTGAAGCTAGTAGCACGGTTTCTCAGACGCGCAGACTCACCAGCACAGCAAACTGAGGATGCCGAGGTGTCTGGTTAGTTTCCATCTGATCCAAACATTCTCGATAACTCCAGAGCATTGTTAAGTCCAAAAATATACTCACTGCAGTCACAAAACTGTTTTCTCCTTGACTTGCCACACGTAAGGGAGGAACACACTTATGGAGATGGTGTAGCAGCAGTCTAACAGAACCAGAAGTTACATTCATTAAGGAAAATTGATTTAATTATTCTATAAATGTTATATGCTATGTTAAATGTTTCAAATGTTATACTGCTAGATATAGCCTAACAGGAGGTCATAGTCTACATAGATCCACTATCAGGGTCTAGAACACATATTTATATAGTCATCATAGTACCGCCACAATTTTAATTTTAGAGCAAATGTTTTATCTCATACTTTTGAATCAGAGCTCGAGGTATGAGAGTCTGGAGACAAATAACAAACCTCAACAGCTGCATGTTTGTAGAGTTTGTTGAGTGTACATGTACGTGTATGATAAGAACACGTGCAGACCCCTCTCCAGTATCTTCCACTAACTGGACGTCTGGCCATGCTCTACCTTCCATTTTTAACAAACTCCTCTCATTTTAGCAGAAAGCCATTAGGCCTTTTTTGGAAGCTAATTCTGATTAAGATCGGCCCCATTTGTAACTGCCACCATAAATCATCGCCGGAGCCATTTAAAGAACCACACCAGCTCATTTCATTCCCCTCATCCATTACAAACGATTGCACCATCCATATTTTGTGTGCATGAGCTGCTGCTTTTCAAGGCTATCTAAAAAAACAAAGCTTCACTGGCCACCATCAGATTATGGTTAACCTGTTAGCGCGAGGGTGAACAATACACACGCTTCTTGTTATAGTCTCACGTGCCAAGCTCATTTGGCAACAGTTGATCAACGTCACATTGTCTTCCTTAATTATGAATATTTCATTGAAGGTATTGGCCAGACTGAATCTGGCTGTCATTAGACTGATACACAGTCTGATTAAAATGGCTTTGGTACAACTAATATAATGAGGAGAACATTCATACCGGAACTCATACATGTTTGAATCCCCTTTCTCCTCTTGTTCTTGAAAAATTGTTTGGAAATGGTATCAAAGAGTGTGATAAGGTTAAGAAAGATGTGGAATCTGAAACAGGGGCTCATAGTGGACCTAAACTTCTCCCATCTGGTGCTTTAAGCGGGTTAAAACAGTGTTATCTTGGTTTTCTTTTTCACATCAGTGGAGCAACAGATGGGTGGGATTTGCCACTTAGGACAACACAGTGAGTGGCAATCACAAGAAAGAGTCCTTGTATGTATTTGGCTGGCTTTTCTTTGATTGACAAAATAACTGTTACCTGCTGCATCTGGTGCTCCTCTTAGATTCAACAAATCGCCTGCCAGTCAGTTTAGGGAAGTGTGTTAAGTTATAGTCAAAGTCACGGGCTATATGTGAAGATTTGTTATTGACAAATCAATTGAAACCCTCTTGTTCAAGGGACAAAGCCTGTCCATCTGGTTCTTCAGGCAGATAAAGAGAGGCTTAACCAAAGATGAATACAGGATACCCACAAATGAACATGCACCAGTACATGTTGTTAATGAAACAAATGTAGAAATCTCACATACGGACATCCAACCCCAACAATAAAAATGTACAAAGCTTTGCTGTATTTCTAGCTCTGTTTTCTCACCTCCTCTCCTCTCCTCTTCTCTCTCCTCTCCTTCAGTCCTACATGGAGGATCACCTGAAGAACAAAGACCGCCTGGAGAAGGAGTGGGAGGCGCTGTGCGCCTATCAGGCAGAGCCCAACGCCTGCACCATCGGCATGAAAGATGGCAACGCCAAGAAGAACCGCTCCACTGCTGTTGTGGCATGTAAGCAATGACCTCTCGCAATTTTGTTTCTTTTCTTAGCTCACTCTGTTTCTTAGTTGGTGGTGATGGTGATTAGTGGGCGAGCTTTAGCAAAGATTGTAGTAACCAAAAAGTGATCAACTAATTGGACTGTTATTTCAATACTGTTACTGCTATGTCTGTTCCTTGCATGAGGCCTTGGTTTCAGAGGGGACATTAGCATCTGTAGCCAAATCAAAAATATCAGTACTGACCTTCAGAAGTCTACAGATTTTTGTAAGTAGGATCATCACTGAGTTATCTTTGGATTCAAAGATAGGCCTTGTTTACATTTGCGTTTTAAAATGTGTTTTTGTGGACAGCTGAGACACATTGCCACCGGTGTCTAACATGTGTCTTCAAGGTGTCCAGCTGATCATTTGTGTACAGATTCCGTCACTGCAACCCGCACTGTAAGGTCAGAGGGCCCCCTGCATAGTAATCCTTCAATCTGTCGTCCGACAAGCACCAGATTTGTTTTGAATGGAGTAGC
The DNA here is from genome assembly GCA_027495735.1 of Lutjanus campechanus. Taxonomy (NCBI): domain Eukaryota; kingdom Metazoa; phylum Chordata; class Actinopteri; order Lutjaniformes; family Lutjanidae; genus Lutjanus; species Lutjanus campechanus. The sequence goes on from JAJHUR010084993.1 coordinate 2,443, forward strand.
TAAGAAAGCAAAATCTTTCATAACATGTAATAATATAATGTAAAGTAATTTAATAATATACATGTATGGGCTATTCCAACTGTTGAGATTGGCAAGACAAAGTAAATTGCAACTCACTACATTGGCACATTGTGACCAAAACAACCACCACATCCTGTATTAATGACATATTTTTCTGTTAGATCCTTGTCAAGTACTCATCAGGATGTATTGGCGTTTACTCTACGTAAGATATGTGATCAAATGCATCCTAAACCGCCTTGACAAGTGGTTTTAATGGTCCGATCACAATGTGTCTCAGTGGTGCTTACACCAAGTGGCCAAATTTCCAGGCCTAAAAAATGAAGCCACTGTGGGAGCGACAAAAACTGCAGTTCCACAAATGGCCACTTGAGACTGGCTCCAAAGGCCTTTCCAACCAACACGGAACTTGCCCCATCCTGGTTCAAGCACTTAATTTTAAGGGGCTAGTAACAAAAAATAGCAAGTTTTCCTTGAAAAGCAAAGTGGGTGTGTCATATTTTACAGGCTGTTATGCATTGTGCAGTGTTGTTGATGTCATTCTCTATCTCATCCTTCTCATTCTTGATTACAGTGGTTTCACTTAAAACTGGTGGAAAAGAAGGCTGATTCAGATCTTGAACAGAACCTCAACAACAAGAACCACAGCTTATTTGGTGGAAAGAGGCCCATAGACCCCCATATTAAAATGCAATCCAACTCTACAGTAGAAATAAATATGTTTAACAAGCTAGGTATTTTCTATATTGTCAAAGTATTAGCTATTATTAACATGTTCAAAGCAAAAGAGCACCACATTTAGCATAATATTGGACAGGTAATGGACAGATACATGACAAGGAAAGACAGCAGTACTCACTGATGGAGGGCAGAAAAACCTTAATTTCTTAGTGGAACAAAAATTTGTCTGATACACCCCCTGAAGTCAGTCTTCCAAACACAGTGGCATTACACTCACCACCTCTCCACAACACTCCCCGTATATTCTGAGCCCGGCCTCTATTATCAGAAACCAGGAGCAGATGCAGTGAGCAGAAGGGTTGTAAATTAGTTTTCTATTAAAGCTCTCCTGCACCGACCTCATCAATGATTAAAATTTCTAAGCTTCTGTGGAAATAGCCCATCTAAAAAAGTGCTGTCCCATTCTCTCCACCGGGCCCGGGCTTAATGAAATCCAGGTTGTCAGCAGGGAAAGCAGTTTGTCAGGAATAAATTGTGCTTCCTATTTGAAGCACCACTGGCTTCTCCGAGAAAATTTCAGAACCACTATCACTGGAGACTTCTGGAGAGTTTGCTCGCAAGAGCGAAAATTTACAAACTAGGACAACTTGCCCCCCTCCAAAGTTCCTCCCAGAGCTGAAAGAAATTTGTCCACCTAAAAATTCAGTGTCTTAGGGCGGTTTCACGCATAAAGATCCAGGTCCTGGATCCAACCAATTCAAGCGATCCAGAAATTGTAGAAAGAAAAAAAAACTTGTCACACGGTTGAAATGCTGTTTGATTGTTGGTCAAACAGTCAAATTCCTACCTGGATATTGTACATCGTGGAGCACCATCAGGTTCTGTTCATGTTGGTGTTGATCTGGAGCACATATCAGCTGACTGCCTTCAAGGTGGACCAGGGCGTGGTTGTTTTGGCCACATTAGAGTTTAAGTCTGACATTACCCCAAGGGGGTAAACACTCAACTGAGCGACTGAGCGTCTGAACCCGCCCTTAATTCAGTTCCAGTATACACTGGATGCATACTGACATCATAACTTACATACACTCATAAAAATAAGGGTTCCAAAAGGATTCTTTCTGAAGGGTCAAGGTCTACCCAGAACCATTTGCTTCTGAAATGAAATGAAATGAAATGCTTCTTCTTTGTACTTTAATATACAAGAGTTCTCAGTAGAACACCCTGCATGTGTTCTAGCTCTGTTTCTTGAACAGGTTCTGTTCAAGTTTCTTGGTGCTATCTGGTGAACCAGCCCGCATTTCCACCAGCTTTGAGTGGAACCCTTGCATGGTGTGGGATTGGAAGAAGTGCCCTCTTGACAGAAAGTCAGAAATCACTGGTTAAATTCTCTGAGAAAAATCAAAGAACATCAGGAAATTTCTCAACCAAGTCACTTGGTGGTTTTTATTCTGAGCTGAAAACAACCTTGACATACCAGAAGGTAGTAAACTCTTCAGGTCATGGAAACTTACTTAGTTGCTTGTGGAAATTTACACTAAGGTTACAGTGAGAGTCTTATTATACTCAACAGATATGAAAAGAAATACCTAATTACAATGCATGTAATATAGCTGCTGAGCACTTGCATTCTTGAGACAAAATACGCTGAATTCTTCCATTTGTGTTCCAGATGATCACTCCCGAATCACCTTGAAGGTGGAGAACAGCCAAGGCAACTCTGATTACATCAATGCCAGCCCGATCGTAAGTACCTCCTCTGCATTCTAACTCTGTGCTTCACACCGCCGCTACGCCAGTCTCCCACAGTCCCCACGGGGCGTCACAGGAACAAAGGCAGCCTACCGTTGTACAATATAAATTTTGATGCAACGCTTGCTTAGCTTCAGCGGCAGCCCCGTGCTAGTGTGTATGTTCTGCACCATGAATATTAATGAATGTTTTACAGCAAACACCCCGGGCGAGTATTCGCTCGGGGAAGGCGTGGGAAAGGACATGCGCACGGCTCACGGCTCGCTTCTCGTTTGTGAAAACAAAATTGATCTGTGGGGTCTTGGGAAATGATTGTTTTTGACCTTGGGTTATGCTAATTTGACACTAGTTTGTGTTTACTGTTACGGTGCGCTCGACTTGCGGAGGCCTTTCCTTGGCGCAGCACAGATTTAAGCAGCAAAACAGCCTGTAGGAAGGCGAAGGGGGGAAGAAAGAGCCATGTGCATTCAGTAAGTGAGTGTATCAATTTGGAAACCAGTGTTAGAATAGTAGGTTTATGTTTCCCTTAAGGCAGATACAGTGGTATTCCATTAAAAGCAACAGAAACGCTATGCATTTCAAATCTGGGCGTCACACCAAGAAGTGGCTCAGTGCGTTCGCTCGTGTGTGTGTGTGTGCTAGAGAGAGACACAGACAGAGAGAGAGAGTGAGAGGGAATCAAAACTATACAGGAACAAAGGAACAACCTTGTCAAATGCCACAAACACACAAATGCAAAAACTGCGACAACACATGTACCCACGCATGCACACAAACACACACTGGAAAATACACTTTGATGCAAGCATGCACAGACACTGAAATGTGCACACAGACCTGTACACACACAAGCATGCATGCTCACCCGCATTCATATAATATACATACAGTGCAGACACCCACAGACACACTCTCAAACATGAACACACATTTCGTTGACTCTGTCATGCATACATTCACCCCTCCCCTCCCCTCCCCTCCCACACATACACATTAAAGACTGAATGTATACACATGTACGGTACACACTGAGGTTATTTAAGGAACCTCCTCTGCTGACAATTTGATTTCCCTCAACCACCCTCACCCACGCTTTGAAGGAATGAAAATGAGCAAAGACAAGATGTTTGGGATCTTGTTCCAGCTGAATGTTAATAACTATAAAACTTATTAATAAATGTTTTGGTCAGCTGTTCAATACACGTTCTTATTTTGTTTCTCTAGAGTAGAAAGATGGTTAGCAAGTATGTAGCTACTAATATGCTAGTTCCACCAACATCCTTTGATAAACTTAAAATCCAAATATGATTTAATTTTCTTTTTATCTTAAAAAATTGCAATGCAGAAAAAAAAGACCTTATTTTCACCAAAAATAGACTTTTTAGTCTTCATTGTTTCCACAAGAATGTTTTTTCAGACACACACTGAAAAAACCCTAAACAAACAAAAAGGAGCGTGGGTTGGCATATTGATGCAGTCGGCTTTGGTCAGATGGTGCAGCAGGCAGTCTGCAGTTTATATTTACATTCAAGTTTTTGTTTTGTTAGTTCAAGACTTCAAACAAAGTGATCACAAGAAGAGGATGACTTAATAAGCTGCATTTATTGCATAAAAATAAACCATGCAACCTATGACCTTTGCAAAACATTAGCACATCATGACCACAGTGTGCATGATTCATTGCTGCACTCTATCTTCTCTGGCTTGGACAACCAGATTTATTTTGCAACTTTTTCAGCTTCAGTTGAGCTGGTGTCAACTATGTTTATGCTAGCTTTTTTAACATTTCTTTATTTGGCCCTGTGGGGGTTCCCATTGCCCTGGTGGCCTACGAGGCCTGTATAATTATAGGGGGAACAGTGCTAATGTTATGTTAAAATGATGAAAAATGTCAGTAATCAAAGCTCTTCATGTAAGACTACAATTCTCTCACACAACAAAGACGTCAAAAGCCTCTGCAGATAAACACAACCTTTGTGATACAAGATAAGGAATTCAGAGTCTTTGACATTTAATGGAACATAATAATCTAAGCTCTGACCCTTCCCAGTTTACGCAGTGACTGGTTTTGGTTACTTTCAGAATTCTATGATCAGAGGGCATTTTTCTTTTTCTTGCATTGTAACAAGCAACACAATGTCCTCTCTTTCTTGAAGTACCCAATGACTGGTTGCAGTCCCCTGTGAGTCAGTTTTCTTTCTCATACTTCAGTCAGGTTCTGCCAATGTCCCAATTCACACAGTGTGACTGGTAGTTTTGTAGACATGAATTACTCAAGAACCGGCGTGCTCAACTCAAATGTTTTGAGGGTGTGATGGGTGCCAAACTAAAAAAAAAAAATCACAAAATAGCAAATGAAGTTGTCAGCATTTGCACATTAAGTATTTAACATGTTTAATGTTGCACAACAACAAAAAAAACGAATGAACTGAATTATACAGCAAAAAAGTCTCACATACACAGATAAAGTAAGATAACTTGGAATGCTGAACAAAGGCAGGATCACTTCACTACCATTTGATGGGGGCCTTTAAAGCAGTACAGCTGTGTAGTAAGTAAAAAAAAATTCAAAAGAATGAGTGGATGAACAGTTTTAATCCACCAGATGTTGTTTTCTGTGCTAGCTAAAGTAAGGGTGACATGAATTAGCTAAATTACATAATTAAAGCCTTGCAAAGCTGTCCTAAACATTACATGCTCAGTTTCTCATTAAATATTTGGGTGGAAAGCACCCGCTAAGATTTAATTGGCACCAGCAGCTGGAGCTTGAACCAACCAGCAAGCTATGGAGGGTGTTATAGATGATGATAGTTTTATGGGGTGAGGTCATCATTACCATAACATCCAACTCCCAATATGGAGGATCAGGGAGTGTCCTTTTGTTCAGTCCCTGCCCTCTGACCTCAGCGTGGTTACATCAGCCACCACTTTAAGCTCTCTATGTGACAGGTTTGCACAACCTCCTTCAACTGTTCACTACTACTTGAAGGAATCAAGTAATGAGGACTGCTGTATTTTGAATTTGATGTGGGTGATTTGTTGTTTCACACTTTAAAATGACAACATTAGTGTACAAATCAGAATCATGTTGAGGAGGTGTCCCTCAATGTGGCTAAGAACACATTTGCATACACAATAAAAGAACAATAAAAGAATGAGGAAATATGTGGCCCAGACCACCTCCAAATGTGGTCTGAGTGATGAGATCTCAATGTATCCTCATGTGTCTTGAGTTCGTGCACACCTGTACTTAGAGCTCTCCACTAGTGATCAGATCACCCAAGAACCGTTCTTAATACCAGGTGTAAATAGGGCCTTAGAAATTTTGGAGTAGACCTTCTTAAGATGCCTTTTAACTAAGCAATGTCCTGTTGAATCATGACTGACCACAAAAAATAAAGGGATTATAATGGTTTCTATGTTCAAATAAATGAATACCATTAAAACCTTAATTAAAAAAAGAAACAACAGAAGGAAAACATGTTTCCTGGGAACTCCTTTTCTGGTAATCTTACCAGTATATTTCAGACCAGTATGACCACAAATTTCCCACTTCTTTGTTGATTTCATTGGGTAGTATAGTAGAAAAGTGAAGCACACCTTCTATCCACTCTTTGCAAAGAAAAAAAAACATGTTTGCGTTGTTTTGCTAAAAACACAAACTTTGTGGCGTGGCCCAGAGTCCCACAAAGACACATAATCAGTCAGTTGCACAAACTTGGTCAGAAAAATCAATCACTCACTCACTCTCTCCTGCAGCACACACACAGTTATTGCCAAACAGACTCAATAGTTTCCTCACACTTTCGGTCAAAGACACACACACACTTTCTAAGACATAATCAATCACTCAGGTACCACTCAATCACGCATACACACTCAGTCACACACACACACACACTCATTCTGATGCATGTCATGTGCTGATAGTACTGAGTTTAAATCAGCCTCACAGCTTTTATTGACAGTCAAATTGACTTTTTTTTATTAAGGATTTAAAAGAGTCACACTGAAGAAAATGGAAAAGACTGCAAGTCATATTGTGTCCACTCTCTTCAGCACCATAATACTGACAAAAGAAAAATACTTCTTAGGATGTTATAATGAAACTTCATTTGTAGATAATGTTGCTAATTTGGATAAAATTAAGTTTTTCATGTCCAAACTTTAACCAAAAATTATCTGCAGAACGAGAGATTCAACTTTAAAAACAAATTTTGCTTTTTAAAGACACTCAAAAAAAGACTATTGGTCTTTTCTCTGAACGCCTTAAATAACCTGTATTAGGCTCTCCTGGCAAGTAACTTTTTTCAGTCAGGTGAATAAAGTCTGAAACTTTGTTCACATCATGTCTCCTAACAACAGTCCATGATGGTTTCTTCAAACAATGAAGGTGATCTCTCCTGTACCTTCAGTCGTTAGCTGATCTAACCAGACCTTGACCAGCAAATCAGAAGTACATAAGTGTTACTATCAAAATATACTTAAAGGTAGGATGAGAGATTGTTAAGTCTTCTTCCCAGGTCATCAAATACTGACACTTTGGGCTGGTGGCTTGGACTGAGCCACTCAACAAAACAATGAATCGACCCAGCCCAGAGTGCTAGTAATGGACAGCTTGGGAATGTCACTCAACAATCAATTTCTCCAAAGCACAAAGTACCAAAATTAAAAGTCCTCATTATGCAGAATGGCCCATTTCATAATAATGTTAGGTTATTGGATAACGATGACTGATGACTGATTAATGTGTTCATCACTTCAGGGTTGCAGCTTGTAAATACTTCAATAATTGTCATTAACATTTTGTATCAAAGGTACTGTGTATATGATTGAGGAGATTTAATTGGCAGAATATTGCAGAAATGGAATATAATGTTCATTAGTATGTTTGCCCCGCCATGTTTCTACAGTAGCCCCAAATAGACAAAGTTTTGCTGACATCGCAGGTTCTCCTACTTGGAACGGGAGACTTATATGAGATGTTTGCAATCTGCATACTCAGTGCGAGATGCCACTAAATCCTACAGACGGACCCTTTACTGATCTGAATCTATAAAGTAACCGACTGTGAATTTATCAAATAAAAGTAGTGGATGGTTAGATTGGAAAGTAAAATGTTTCCCTCTGAAATGTAGTGGAGTGGAAGTATAAAGAAGCATAAAATGAAATTACTCAAGTACAAGTACCTCAAATTTGTGTTTTTATAATTTTGACAATAAATAAAGACATAGAAAAGAAGAAACATTCTGCCAAAATCAAAACTCAGCACCTCTTTTTCTACTGTTCTCCTCAAGAGAAGAGTAGAACATTTTTTTCCCTAATATTTAGATTGATAATTAAAGCTAATTCATATAGTTGACAGCTAGCAGTTTATCAGTGCCAGTCTGTCAGCAGTCACACACACACATGGATACACACACTGGTACCATTGGCCCCCACTGAGGTGTCAGACGGTAGTAACAGTCGGCTCCATCATAAAACTTCATCAGACAGATCAGACAGAGTGAAACACACACGCACACATACGCCCACACTCACACACGACTCCTTCACTCCCTCAAAAGAAAAGACAAAAAAATAATAACGGTGGATAATTGCACTTGCCACATCCTCCGCTTTTGTTCCTCATTAAGAAGGAGTGTATGTGCGTTTGTGTCGGTGTGTGTGTGACAGAGGGCAACAGTCCTTTTTCTGTCTTACACACACACTTGTGGTGTCACTAATGTCAGGGTTTAATTCTGGAGACACTTTGAGATGTCAGGAAGCATTGTGTGTCCACAGAGATTGAAAAGGAGACGGAGAGGGAAAGAGATAAAAAGAAAGAGATGTCAAGTGTCTTTCTTTCTTTCTGTCTTTCCTGATCTTTTTTTTTTTTAAATCTTTTTGTCTCTTTCTCTTGTGCATCTTTTCCTTCCTCTTTCACCTTTGTCTCCCACCAGCTTTTTACTCCACCATCTCTTGTTTTTTTCTTGGCCTTCTCTCTTTCTTGTCTTTCTTGATTTCTCAGTGTCAATTTGTTCCTCGGTCTCTGTCCATCCTGGTCTTTCTCTTTGAATTCCCTGGACACTACCACTCTGGATCAGATAGGACATTGTGTTGTTTCTTTTAAATTCCTACCAGATCGATGTGTCTCCATTTCCTAGACTTCAACACTCTGGGTTGGACAAGGGACATTTTGTCATTGACATGAAGTTGTCATTTGCAAGTTAAATTTTAATTTGTCCCAATATTCCCTGTGAATTTTGAACAGGATTGGCGTTTGAAGCTCCCAGGGGCTAATACTTTTATACCATTGAGTACTGAATCTTCATGTCTGACCTTTGCAAGAATGTTGCTTCTCTCATGGTAGGATGGGAAAAAATATGAAAAGGCATACATTTAATGTAATATGTACTCCACATGGCCAAAAATATGTGGACAGCCAAACAAAATACGTGGACACTGGTACTTTACATCCATATTTGGTTGTTTTGCACCAGATTTTACCCTGGCTTCAGAGAATTGCTCCCATTCAGCTGAAGTAATGCCTCAGTGCAGACCAGTCAAGTTCTTCCACACCAGACTGGGAAAACCGTTTCTTTATGGAGGTGGCTTCATGCACAGTGACACTGTCATGTTGAAAAAGGGAATAATCCTTGGACATGCTGAAATCTAATGTTTTTAGCTTGCTACAGGCATTTTGACAGGCATTTCAGCCCCCGGTTGCATATTGTGCATTTTTTCCCCTCCAGTGGGCGTGGTTTTCAGACTATGACGCATTGCGCTCTATCTCTATTGCTCGGAACTTAAGGGAGTGCAGTGTTAACTGTAAAGTTGATTGGATGAACCGTTCTCAACAATAATTTGAACAGGACTTCGGGGGCCAAGCCCACTCCTGATAGGCATGCACTCTAGAACATCCCCCGAATGTGCATTGCAGCAGTTGCCTAAAATATCATTGTATGCTGTAGCACTAAATTTCTTTGTCATTAAAAACCATGAAAAACAGGACCAGAAAGGGGTGCCCACATACCTCTGGTCATACACTGCAGTGTAGTTGTAACCCTCTGGCCAACAACCTTCAGATGTCTTAGAAGTGCACTTCTGCCTCCAGCTATTTTTTTCACCGTGACGCAATTCTGGCTGTGGATGTTTTAATGAGCCAACCTCCCTGGTACCATCATGTCACCTTTTCTCTCTCTAAGTTACTACATTTTAAGTTCATTAGAAGTGCATTATTGTTTGGCATTCATAAAGGGAACAGAGGACCATTAAAGACAATTTTGTGTGCAGAAAAGCCCCAGAAATTATCTGCCTTCCCCTCGTAATTGCTTCCAGCTAAATTGGTCTTGCCAATTATTACATTTACCGTACAATTTGCATGGTAATAGGCAGGGGTGTCACTCACTTCCTCGCAAATTCACCTCACGTTCGTCTCCTGTCTTGTGCTCACGACGCCTACGCCATCCTTCTGTAATTTCCATGAAGTTAAGGAAGTGGGTAGGAAGTTGTTGAAAACTCTCACCTCCTTCAGCAAGAAGCGTCCAGCTGTGACTATATGAACAGTAAAAGATATATATGAGCAAACTTACATATGCCTTCAGTGCAGGTGGATTTTTTAGAAAGAGAAAGACACAAGGGAGGAATTTCTAGAGGTCATTTGGGAAAACAAAGCTTGTACTGCCTTGTTACATTTGTTGGGTACTGTATATCATGATGTACTGAAGTTTATTATAGGCTGCAGAGCACTAAATCATCACTGTACTGCTGTACGCTGAGGTGAAGTGGCCCTCCTTGACCACTCAAAGATTACTTCATTGGTATAGTTTTATTTATAAGACTATTATTGGTTTGTTGCCCTCTCACTTCTCATTGTGTTTTAAGTTTTCAGGAAACTCAACACGCAACCTGCTTTCCCAGAACTTATAGTTGATTAATTACCCCATAACTTCTGACTTTTACACAGATGGCTTTGGCTGAAAAATAATGTTCTAAAAACTATTACTTCTAAGAAAATATTTTGATTAAAAATTAAAGTAAGAGAATTCAACTTAATTTCTAAAGTTTTGCTTTTTAGGTTGTCAACTTAGAATTTTTGCTTATGTTACCTCTCTCAAAATTTCAGTAACTATGTTTTTCCCCTTCATATTTTCATTTGAAGATGCAGAGGGCAATTTGAACACACAATGCAAATGCAATGCAAAACCGTCCACCTCTCTCCCTCTACTGCCTTGTATCGTTCTGCTAAACCCCTCCCACCCCATGAGGCACTAAACACGCACTCACATTTTGCTGTGCTTGAAGCTGAACATCAGGATTGTCAACCACTGTATCTAACTAGTAAACCAACATCTGCTCTATTTGACTAGTTATGTCTGACCAGGAGGTAAGGAACTGTGAAAGTTGTGAAAGTGTTGTCGAGCCAAGCAGAAAGGAAGGGAGGAACTGACACACAGAAAACTTAAAATGAAATAATATTGGCAACTGCAGCTGTAATTCACTTAACAAGGCTGAAGAGACTTAAAATGGAACACAGATAACTAGAAACCATCTTGTGATGGGATCACACAAGCCGCTATGCTTGTCAACAAATTGATGTTCCGACCCACCCTAGAGCTCACAAGTCATTACTGCATTGTAAGATAAGTATTCAGTACTCACAAGTAAAATCACACCTATCTATCAACTCAGCCTTCATTTTCATCTCAGCTACACACTTATATAACATTTTATGTCTTGCAGAGTTTTGACTCTATCGTGTTGACAAAATCTTTCCACAGACAGACATATAAACACCTAATCATCCTGTTCAAAACCACTTCTGTCTGCCATATATTTTGTTACAGCTCCCTGTTTCATGGCAAATAATGCGTCATCGTTGCAACAGTGTTTGATGAAAACTCACATCTTTACCATTGAGCATCATCGAGGTCTTAAGACTTTTTTTGAGGTGAATTTGGTTAACCTGCTTGGAGCAATTTGTAGTGTGTGTGGGGCTGTCATTTCCTGTTGACAGTAATTGGCAATATGACTATGACTCATACTCTCCTACCTATCCAACTTCCTTGCTCAGATTACAGCCATCTTTGAATTCAGCCTTCATTTTGATCTCAACTACACACCTGTGATGTTTCGTGACCGTATCTTGCACAGTTGTAATGGTATCACATTGACTAAATCTGTCTACTGACAGACAGGCATAAAAACCTGGCAAAGTACAAAACCACTACAGCTGAAGTTCCGACTACAGTAGGTCTCTCCAGGGCCACATTTTGCTGCCGTGATGACACAAACACACAGACTCGCAAGATTAAAACAATACCAAACCACACGCTATTGCAGCTGGTAATTAATGTAAATATTTTATCCTGGGCACACTGGCAGCTCACATGGTAGAGTGTGCACCCCATGTACGGAGGTAATGATCAGGGTTTGATTCCAAAAAAAAAAAAAAAAAAGAGAAAATGTCTTATCCTGTATAATGAGTCCTAAGACCCCAGGACTGAAAATTACTAATATTTTATTTAATATTCGGGTTTAGAGCAAGTTCTTGAACTCATAACTAGCACTGTATACTCTATCTTGGTTTTGCTCTGTCTTGTATTTTCTGTTGTGCTTTTATTTTTTTTCAAACTGTGCTGCTGTTTAGGCCAGGACTCTCGAAAAAGAGAGATCCTAATTGAATAGTTGAGACAAAGCAAACATGAATTATGTGGAAAGGAGATTAACTTCAGTAGACAATCAACATTTTGACCTTTGATCAACTCTTTCCTTTTTCTTCTCCTGTCAGATGGATCACGATCCCAGGAACCCAGCCTACATCGCCACTCAAGGCCCTCTGCCCTCCACCGTGGCTGATTTCTGGCAGGTAAGCACACACACACGCATACACACACACACACACACGCATACACACATACACACAGTACATGCACAAACACTCACGAGCAAAAATCAATACGTTCTCCTCTCTTAAACAAGAGTTAGCCGATTTTTATTAGTGCAGCAAGCCACGCGGGAGACCAGCTTGTTCTGTGGATGTCGTTATTAATCTCTCCTTCACCATCATGCTCACTGCCCAGCAACACCTCCACCACCACACACACACCAGTCTTCTGTGGGACACATTGTTAATGCAGGGGACGACAAACACTTTTCCCACTGTCCCAAATGTTGGATTGGGTTTGAATCGGAGACCAGAGGATCGATAAGTTATTCCGGCCAGTCGTGGTGTATATATGTGTGTGTTTGGTGAGGGGAGCAGTGGGGAGAGTGTGTGTGTGCGTGTGCGTGTGCGTGTGCGTGTGTGTGTGTGTGTGTGTGTGTGTGTGTGTGTGTCTGGTTTGTTAGAAGTTAGAAGTCCCCTTGTCAAACAAGTTTTGTCCCTGCTAGTGCTGGTTACCTTTCAGGCTTGAAAGAGAGGAATTTCAAGAATCACTGCTCAACTGCTGCTAATGCTAATCAACTTGAGAGAAATGTAAATGACAACTCATTTAAAATTGAACTTTTCATATTTTTTTGTTTAACTAAAGAGAAAAACGTCCCTTCAGAGCAACATTGAAACATCAAGGCCACAAAATCCAAACATCCTCTTTTAATGAATACTATTCATTCTGCAATGAAAGTCGTATTGCAGATGACTCTGTTTTCTTTTTAAGCCTACATCTGAGTCAGGTTATATATTTTTGCTGTTTTCTCTGCTGCCAAAAGATGCATATAAACCGTTCAGTTAAAGTCAAACTTAATGGTACATTTATGCTAATACTTAAGTCAAACTGAAACAATTCTTAACACAAACCGTTTTAATTGTGGACAGAAATGTGGGTTGTGGAGAAGGGAAGGTGTTGGTCATGATGCTGATGGGACGCGGAGGTCCCCTCAGGGGGATGAAGGAATGAACTTTAACCCCATTACACATTACACCCCATTCTCTTTCCTATTTCCCTCTCTTCTCAATGCTCATCCCTCTCCAGCACTGGACATTAGACTATCCCTCTTTTAGGAAAGCGTTGGTGGTTATGTATGTGTGTGTGACTTGTTTATTCTCTCTGTTCATTAAATAAATTAAATTTTGTCTATATAACATGTCTGATTACATGTCTGAATGATTAGTCTACAATGATGCACAGTGTCAACTCGTGGTTTTGATAATCAACTAGTCAGCTATTCCGTGAAGGGTCTAGTTTCTATCATTGCATTTTTATACACATTTTGAAGTATTGCATCAAAGGTTGATGAAGAGGCTGATAAAGAGTTAATGCTCTTAATGGGAGATGGAAGCAAGTCATGTGACTTATCAGCTTTTTCCAGTCCGACAGTCCTCATTGCTTCCATGGCTCTATAATACATCCATGACCGCTCCACACAGATCTGATGGAACCTCCCTCACATTTATATATGAAACAAACAGAAATGTAATATTTCCATCCTGTTTTGTATATTGTTTTTCATCATTTGAGGTTCGAATGTCGCTCTTCTAATTACATCATCTTGTTGTGTACTCTTGTGCAATGATATAATGGCTTTCCGACTGGAGACCTTCTGCTGCACAACCTACTGCTTACCTCATGAACCATCTCCTAATAATTACACTAGTAATGGGTGGGAAAAAAACATTCATTCACATTTTCTTTTGACGATGTACCTGAAAGCTGCTTAAAATTTGTGATGCATTTGGATGGGAACACTGTTAGTGTCCATTTACAGACAGAACAGATCTGTAGAGGAAGCCTTAAAAGCAATAATACGTCTCTGTAATCTGGAGACTATGTTGTAAATGTGTGTCTCAAAAAGTCTGCATCAAGTACACAGGTCTTAACCCACAGCTAAAAAGATTATTTTGTCTAAAAGTCTCTATCCAGGCTTCTTGTTGTGTTGTGGCCCAATGAAGTTACCCAGCAATACTGGGTCTTATCAGGCTCCTTAATCAGGAGCTGCCAAAGTTATTGCACCACATCCATCACATTGTACACAACAGTTTCCCTATCAGGATTCTGCTGAGGTGCCCTCGAGCAAAGTACTACTGAAGGCACACACTCTATAATGCCCAGCTTCCACAAGTTAGTACATGGATCTGTGTGATGTTAAGCAGCACAATTCTACAAAAGAGCTCGGTGTGCAGTTAACTTTCTCCAGGATAAATAAGAGTTTAAATTTAATTTGCATTTTAACAAACCAAACAAGTTTTAGAAGAGGGAACTTGTCCTTGTCTGCACCAGCAGAGTTCTCACACTGTCAGCTAAAGCAAATTAACACCATTTCTCAAAAAAGTGCACCGTCACATCTTTAGATCCCTGAGACCAATCAGGGAAGCAGTGGGGGCTGAGAGGAGGGTGTGTAGAGGTGCAGTAATTCAAAACCCGCCGCAATTAAACGTTGGTTAAATCTCCGGCAAGGTGTGGCAGCGCTTCTGACTGAACGGCAGGTGCGGCCATCTTGATTATCTAACACGATGATGTGGGAGCGGTATTGTTTTATGGCTTCCATTAACGGCTGACTGTTACCTCTGATCAGAGTCGAATGGATCTCTAGAGCCAGCCCACCCTCCGGCTGTGAGAATATGACTGCCAGCAGGAAAAATACGACCGCGTGCCGGGTCTCACTGTCGAATGACCCAGCTGGGGGAGGGAACCGCCTCGACAGCAATTACTTTTCATGCCACAACGCTTGACTTCCCTGTAGTTTCTTACCAAAGTTTCAAGCACAGTAAACAAGTCTTGAAGTGTTTGGTTTCAGACTTCATTTTCACCCCACCCCCAAAACAGACATGTCTACCCTTCCAAAACGATAGATAGCATAAAATTTAAACTGATTACGGACCAATTTCCGAGCGAGTGGGAGAGGGAGGACACATGTCAGTGTTCCCGTTTGCAGATTTTGTGAAGTGTTGACAGCTTCCCATGAGCTCTTGTTCCAAACTGAGCTCCCCACAACTTCAAGAACGTGACTCCTACTCTTAGGAAATGGCTGTGTCCTTGACATTTAGTTTGGAACTTTTTAAAGAACATTTAGTCCCTGGTTAAAAATGAGATCATCTGTGATGCTTTGAGACTTTTTCAAAATATACACCGAAGGTTATTCTGTCACAGATAGTAGCCACTAGGTTTCAAAAGGAAGAGGCCTTAAAAGAGAGTCAGTTTGAGACGGTAATATTGTTGCTGTCTCGCTGCCAGTGTGATGAGTCTTACTGATTGTGCATTTTGTTTGCAGATGGTATGGGAGAACGGCTGCGTGGTTATTGTTATGCTGACACCTCTTGTTGAAAGCGGGGTGAAGCAGTGCTACCACTACTGGCCCGATGAGGGATCCAACTTGTATCACATCTATGAGGTAAGATGACTCACAATAGCAAAAATCACTGTTTGAAACAGGTGTATGACGTTTTAGTGGAAAAACATAACTGACACCTGACATTTCATGGGATATGGTTGGATTGCTCTGTTGCCCCATATTAATGATGGTAGGTCAAGTCTAGCCAGGCAGTATTTTTTCTCTCTAACTTGAGGAATAATTGTAGCAAAACTTGACTTCATCCCCCTGCAGGACCATAAGTGAGCCATGGTCCAGTCTTCGACAGTTTCTTAAAATAGTGTGATGATTCATACTTGCAACTCAGTGTATCTAAGACAAAGGAAATCTTGTCTGCTTTTAATAAAAAAGTTGTGATACTTGAGCACCATCCTGGATGACAAAATAACCTCTGATGCTGATTGACAAAAAAGGTCATTCAGACACTGTTTTTCTTGAGAAAGTTGAGGGGTTTGTTGCTCTTCGCTCTTGAAAATGTTTTATTCATATTTCACCGAGTCAGTTTTAACTTTTGCAATAATTTGTTTGCTTTGGCAGCCTCAGCATGGTTAATAAAAATAGGCTGGGAAAGATTGTGAAACTTTGCCAAAAGACCACTGGCACCAACTTGAATGATCTTGGCCATGTTTACCAAGTCAGAACCACTCCGAGGGCAGTGGCCATCCTGGCTGACCTTTCCCTGGGAGGGTCAAATCAAATAGATATCTCTCTTTCTTAAACAAGCTAGAAGCCTTGTTGGTATTGTACCCATACTTTACTAAAGGTCTGAAGGACTCTTAGAGCTTTCATAGCTAATTGTAACTTTATTATGATGACATCTACTGTATGTCTTAAATGTATTTATGTCCTTTATTAATTCTTATGATGTATATTGGTTGTGAGTTGCTTGTGTTGACTACTGTTGGCAAACTAAATTGCTTTCATCAACATTAAAGACTATCCATCATTATGATCAAGTCAAAATTTTAAAAGCCAAAAATATAAGACTGTTTATCCCAAAAGATTGTCATTACTTAATGAAACATCTGTTGTGAAGTTATGTCCCAAGTAATTAATCAATCTTGTCCATGTCTCTGAAAATATGGGTTTTATTGTGATACATGCAACACTTGGTGCTGTAGATGATAATTGAGTTTTTTGTTTTTTGTCTTTTCTCTGAGTTTTCTCAATTTAGTAAGCATAAACACAATGGCAAACAAAACCTGATGGTCCCTGCTTTGTGTGTAGTGGTTTCATGTCTCAGTTGAGTCTTGTACATTTTGGACGTTCATTCATTGTATGTTTGTGTGTCTTTGCAGGTGAACCTGGTGTCGGAACACATCTGGTGTGATGATTTCCTTGTCCGTAGCTTCTACCTGAAGAACATGCAGACCAACGAGACACGAACTGTCACTCAGTTCCACTTCCTGACCTGGCTCAACCAAAATGTCCCTGAAACCAGCCGGACGCTCCTTGACTTCCGCAGGTAGGGAACTACTTTAAAGAAAACCTGTAAAAATATTTTAAATTAAACGAAGTGTTTTTCATGCAGTTGCTTAAATTCTCTTAGCAGTTTTGGAGGGAAGGATTTGTCCCCTTTTTTGTCCTTGTACTGTTGTCTTTGTCACTGCTAATCCCACTGTTGGTATGGAGCGGTAGCAGATAGCCATGTGTCTCCTTTGTCTCCTCATGGAGCCACCAAATCTGCACCAAGAAACTAACCCACGGGCGTTACTAGTGCAGCACCAAGACTGTGATCCCTCACCAGCTTCCTGCCTATTGTATTCTTATAATGCTCAAACAAAGCCAGAGGTACCACCACAAGCTATTTAACTGAGGCCCCCACATTGTTGGGTGTGTGCCTGGATCGATATCACTCATGCACTCACAAAGAATTTTCAATATATTTTTCTATATCAGCCAGGTAATAAAGAGTTTTTAGTGTTTTACTTACTTTTACTTTCTTGGTACTTCTGTTCATTTGAAGTACATAAAGAACTAAAGCCTGCTTTTAATGTTGATAGTGAAAGCATTGAGGTTGTTGAAGGCCTTAAAGAAACTTCTGAAAGTCTTTTTAAAGAGGCCTTTGGAGAAAAATACACTTTGATAACGGGATTCATTTCCAAAGCAGAAGTGAAGAAGAGTACTTTGCAGGATATTTTCAAAAAGAAAAAAATACCCAAGCTGTTTCTCTTCAGGGCTGGATTCCTCACTTTGTCTTTGATTTGGTTGAGCTAAACCAGCTTATATTTCTAAAGTAGTCAATTTGTAGCAAGACATGAGATAGACCTAAGAACTGTGTGGTAGTAGTTGAAAACATACTAGGGAAATGTTGCAGGTACGTCATTGTCTATATTCTATATGCAAGCTCCCATCTTACACAAGAGGTCTCACTGATATCTGTGTCTCCTGTGATGAATGGTGTCACATTCAGGAACCCAGCAGCCATTCTCATGGGTTACAGAAGCCTTGATACTTATTGAGTAGCTCCTTGAGTTTCTTCTGTGTATTCACTCATCATCTAGCAAGAAGTTCCCTGACAGTTTTTGAAAGCCATTCTGAAAAAAGTAGCAAATCACAAACTAAAACAGAAGAACAAAAGGCAGGAAAGTAGGAAGACAGAATTTGAACTTAAAAAACAAGTTATGAAATGCACCACCACCAGTCATCGACAGCTTTGTTCAGACTGCAGGCAAATTAGACTTGTTTCTCAAATCAGATCTCTAAGACAGACTTGTCTGTTACTTGCAAGTGATCAGATCAGATTTGTGCGTCCAGACATCACTAGCCTATCTTCATGGGTAACAATGTTGTGACAACAGTGTAGGTGTCTGTAACTACAGACCACCAGACCAGACAAACTCAGCAACATAGGACTGTTGTGTGTCACGCTGCAAGTGATGAAAGACGCTTTGAAATAAGATTCGACCGAGTACCCAGACTTAAATGCATCTGTAGAAATCCAATTGGAATCGTATTTCAAACCACCTTCAGATTGGTTTGAGCCGATGGACAATGCCGTCGTCCATCGCAATGGCTGACAGTCATCGACCGCTGAGCCGTCTACCACAGGAACATCATGACTTAAAAACCACTCAGAGTTGCTGTAGTTGTTGTTGTTTTCAACATGTGGGAGTGAAAATAAAAAAATGTGTTGCTGTTTAAGTAAGTTTCCATGTTTTATTTTTTTTATTTTTTCCTTTGTAAACGCAACAAAGTTTAGGACATGTGGTGCTGAGACAAAGACCCTTTTAACAACAATAACATGATTCTTTGCAGTGTGTCACTGTGGACATTGTCATATGTCAGTTTGGTAGACAAATCTGCATGGGTTGTTGTGGTAAGGCGTCAGTAACAATGTACACTGTGTTACTGTGTGTGTAACACTTCCCAATGTGCCAACAGACAGTTTACTTTAGTGTCTGTGCACAGACTGTTTTTCTTTGTGTGCTTCATACCACTTTGGCATCACTCTGAATTTGACGTCTTATGTGTTGTGTTGCGTGTGACAGAAGACACTTAAAAATCCAATTTCTGCAGTCAGAGCATCCAGACTGAGGTGTATCTGTAGAAATCTCATTGGAATTACAGTTCAAATCACCTCCAAATGTGGTTTGGATCCGACTTTCAAAAATCACATTTCATGTTTCCTGTCCAGACTTTATTAAATTAATCTGGGTACAACCTGGATATGCCAAAAAACAAATTTGGGCTGGTAGTATGAACAAGATATGCAACTTTCATCAGATCTCTTTGATTTCCTAAAGGGACTGCAGTTGAATGACTGGCAAGGGCGAAAGTGTATGAGAGATGTGTGTGGATGGACCCAGTTCTTTTGGACACCTTTGTTTTTCTTTCAGACAAAAAGAAAGTGAAGTTCCTGGAGTTGTTTGTCCCCCTCCTTCCCTCCCCTAAACCACAGAGGCTTTGAATGGCTTTTGTGTCTCGCTCACAGCATAATAACTTCAAACCTCTCACTTCTCCAGGAGTTCTGACTCGTGACCTGAGATGCGGGCAGAAAAATATCTATATATCCTCAAACATCCTGGGCATTTTCAACTCGATAACAGCGTAATTCAGGATGCATTGAGGGAACTCTGCTGGAGTGATCCTTTATCTCCGGCGCCTTTATAGCCGCTCCCCTCCTTTCCCCCCTTTCGACCTCTTTTAAACTGATATACTGTATTGCCTATTAGGTGGGTGCCGCCCCGGCCCCTTTTCTCTGATTCACTGTGGATTTTCTCGAGCGATAGACCCCAACTCAGTTTTATATATAGGCCCAGTGTCGCCTTGCTGCTGGCGCACATCAATTAGGTGAGATATCAAGAGTGAGAGTTTGTGGTCACAGCTATTATAAAAAGGTCTGGTGGGCGTCACCACCCACCATCAGTTAGGAAATATTGCCTTTACTCACAGGGCAGCGGGGTCAGAACACAATGAAGAAAGCGCAGAAGGAGATATTTTTCACTTTTATTACTGGGGATATGGTTCTTTCACAATAACAACCTGGCCCTCCTTCTTTTTTTGATGTTTCTTTTTTTTTACACCTCGATGGTTTGAGGATGTCGGCTGACCTCTCCGTCTTTTATGCTCGTGCTGCCATGTTTTTTTTTTATAACCTCACTTACAACTCACTGACTGAGCCGAAGCATTGCTTACAAATCCTCTCTGTCATTCTTCCCCCTGTTTTACCAGCTAACTAGCGGTTGCCAGTGTCATTTTTGTGATGTTGCAGCTAGTAATATAAGCCCAGTTGCATAGTCACAAAAGTGATCATTGGAGACTGTGACTCTGCAACCAAAGGGGCCTCATGGACCCCCCCTCCCTACCCTTATATTCCTCATACCCTCCTCCCCTCCTTCTCCTCTCTCCTCTTTCTCTCTCCTCGCTGTGCCCGGTGACCTGAGATGACCTCTCGCCTTTTTGCTTGCTCATGGTTTGCTTGACTTCCTTCGATCTCCTCCCACCTCCTCCGCCCTCTCTCACCACGCCTCCCTTTCTCTCTCGGTCGCTTTTGTCTTCCTCTCTCCCACCCTTGATCTGTCTCTTCCTCTCTCTCATGTCCTTCTGTTTTTCTCTCTTTCTGTCCCTCTCAATGATTTCTGACTTTTTCTCTGAGAATACATCCAGACTTTTCTCTGTTTTGCCCTCCCTCCACACTAAATGGATGTTTTTGACACCTACAAGGTAGTTCTGTCGACTGGACAAATCTGAAAAAGTTGTGATGTGTACAAGAGAAACAGACCGCAACTACACCCGGAGGCTTTTTTTTTTGGCAGTATCTCGAACCTTCTCTGCAATCGCTTAGTTTAAATACCAGTGCAGCCGATCATAGGACAGATTGTTGAGACTTAACTGTTGTTTTTCCCAACAATGACACATCAACCTCTTCTTTGTTTTGTTTTCATTTTTTTCTCCTTTTTACACGGAACACACACAGCTCCTGTGGAGTTAGTCTACATATCCAGTACACATTATCTTATCAAATTGGCACATATAGAGCTACACGATTAATCAGTTAGTCAACTGAAAGAAAATTAATTGCCAACTATTTTGATAAGTAATGAATCGTTTTTGTCATTTTTCCAGCAAAAAAAGTCAAACATTTGCTGGTTCCAGCTTTTTACATGTCAGAATTTGCTGCTCTTCTTTGTCATTAATGGTAGTAAATGAAGGGTCTTTGGGTTTTGGACTGTTGGTTGGACAAAAACAAGCTATTTGAAGACATCACCTTGGGCTCTGAGAAATTGTAATGAGCATTTTTTGCAATTTTTTGACATTTCATAGACTAAATGATTAGTCAGTTAATCATGAAAATTATCTGCAGGTTAATGGATAATAAAATAATCATTAGTTGAAACCCAGGCACATATCTTAGCTTGACAACATCATGTGTCTGTATGATGGGTTTGTTGCGATCAACAAATGACATTTGGCGATGTGTTGAAATTTTGCAACCACTCACTGTCAGCCTATCAACCGGTGATTGCCAATATATTTGCGTGGGTGTGTGCCAATCACCATCCCTGATTTGGTCAAAATAAACACTTAATTTACCATTTTAGATGTGAAAGTAGTCTGAGTTTACAGGTTGTTTTCCTCTTAGTCATCCTCTGGGTGTGTATTGTGTCACTGAATGAGAGTCTGACGAGTCAGAACTCCTGGAGAAGAGCATTAAATTAGCAAAATAAATGACAAACATACAAACAAACATATAAACAACAACCAAAAAGACATCCAGAAAAAAACAAAATAGGACAACTGGTGATGGGCTCGTATAGCTGATATATTTGTCCAATTGCCCAGCTCTAATGACTTCACTTTCTACGATGCAGCTTGCATGTGCTGCACTTAACTGTTCAAAAGGTGAACAAAGGGCATTTATGACCCAAGTCACCGTTTTATACTTGTACTTTATACTAAATATATGTAAATGAGTTCAGCTGTTTTAAGCAGCGTAGGTGATAATAGAGATCAGGGCCTTGTTTAACAAAGCCATTTGTGAGTATGCTACTTACATACGGATTGTAAATGGCAGCAGTGTCATAAATTATTGTCACATATTAATGCATGGAGTGAACATGTCAAAATTATCAGGGAGAAATTGATCTCATGTCTCAAATTGCAGCTTGCATATTTCAAATTCAGTAAAACAGTCCCAAGGTTTAGGCCTGTCAGTGTGGGTTGAGATCTTTATATGAGAACAGGAGTGTTAGCTCAGAGTCACGTTGTTTTCAACTGTAAACAGCCTTTTCAAAATGAGGTGGCTCAGTGTGGATATAGTCTTATTCTCACCATCTCGGTCTTTATCCACTCCATCTACTGTATCTCTGTTTCTCTCTTGTCTCCCTGTCTAACTCTTGATCTGTCTTTCGCCGTTACTCCGTCAAGCTTGAATCTCTCTTACGGGCCGTTTCCTTTGAATCCCGCTCCCCTCTGTACACCCCCGCCCCAACCCCCCTTCCCTGCCTGTTGGTGACTCTCTGCCGGCTGTTTCCATGGTAACATCACTTTTAATTGTCTGCAGTGAGCTCTGACTTTTCAATTTTGGTGGTTCAGAGGATGAAAATGAGTCGGGGGGAGGGGGGGGGGTGTTTAGGTGGAAAGACTTCCTTTCTTCAGTTTTTGTGATGTGATTCATGCCTGTGTGTTCATCTCTTGGGCCTCGGGAAACCCTTTCGAAACCTACTACCAAAAATGCATGTTTTGTCAATTTAGCATGGAGGTTGTTTGTCCTAGAAATGCCTGAAAACAGAATGTTGATGAAGATTCGGTTGGGTTTGGTTCTGAGCGAGAGCCACTAACTGACAATTATGTTACTGTGTTTCATGTGGTTTATTGTGTTGTTTTGATATCCATATCAGGATCAAAAAATGCCTCCGATACCGTCTAAAATGCTGGTGTTGGTATTGACAAGTACCCAAGTCTATGCATCTGATTCCACAGAATTTGTTAGTCCTGAAATGGGCCCCTGCTACATCCAGGTGGGGTTCTGTTCTGTACAGGATGGCAGACATGTTCTATAGCATTAACTTTCTGTATGTATTTGTCTGGGTTTTAAAAAGGGTTTAATCTGAGCCACACACAACCATGATAGCAATCATATCACATCCATACTGGGTCAGTCAGATACAGCTGTTAGAAAATATGAGTTAAAAGGTATTGGATCAGTACTTGTTATTGGCCGTTACACAAAGTTCAGGTGTCTGGAAGGAAAAACTTGCATCAGAATATCTGGATTTATATAACTGAACCAGTTGGATGCAAAGCACTTTTGCAGAATGTGTTTATTTAGTGCAAACCTCTTCCACCGCTCAATGATCCTCTAAATTCAGCCTGATTTTACCAAAAGGCATATGAATCACATGCCAATGTCTTAATAAGGATGGATAATGATTAATATGGATGGATGAGTCAAACAAAACTGAATTTCACCCAGAAGATCACAGCTCATTTTCTGTGCAAGACTGACTTAACGTACTTGCATAAGTAATGTTCTTATTTTAACCCAAATCATGAGCTTTGCCTAAACCTAATCAAATTGTGACCGTTTCACCATATCAACCACAGTAAATATCTCAATGATGACAAAAGTCACCTTATTATTGTTACCATGTCCAAAACTCATAAAACGCACCACATGTAACAGCATTAAATGATGCATAGAAAGCTTAAAATACATAGAAATGACATGCAAAATGTCTTTAACAGTGGTGTGCTTTCACCTTTCACTGAATTTCGTTGGAATTTATTAGGTTTTTGAGAAAATCTGCAGACTACTAAACAAGGTCAAAGAGACTGAAAATCACCAAAGCAGAGTTTCAATAAAATAAGGTGTAAAAATGTGGCAAAGCTGTTTACAATTAGGAATTTTAGAAGGTTGTTAAATTCACTCTAACCACAAATGAACCATCCAGTTTAAGGAAGGAGAGAGTGAAGCCTCAACACTTCAGGTCTGAGCTTTCTTTCCTTCACTGGGCAATGCATTATGGATTACACACACCACACACACATTGCCTTAATATAATATGTTCCTGCTGAATATTGTTATTTAGAGTTATCACCATGAAATAGAATCAGAGATGATCTCCAGCTGGGATCAAGCTCACGGCTCGCCGCTTCTTGCTCAGATAGAGGCTCGATGTTTGTGATTCACTGGCTGCTGTGCATTTTGATGAACAAGGTGTGAATTTTTACCACAATTTTTCAAAAAGGATGTGCCACTTTCGACACATACTTTGAGGCACTGCTCAACTTTTTTATGCATGTATGAAAGCAGCCACAAACATGAAAGCAATTTATCTCTATATATATCTACATACAGCAATGGGATGTCAACTTCAAGATCTGTCAGTCACAAAATAATTTTAGTAAATCCATGCAAAGTAAGAAAAGCTCTGTTTTCTTCATTTCAGGATACTGTTAGGAAGTTGTTTCCATCATGGCAGTAAATCTATAGATCTGAAAATATTCTTCTTGTAACATTTTAATGAAGAATTGCGAGATGCTGAGGCTGATTCTTCTGTTGCTTTATGGCCCCAAACAGGAAGGAGATGCTCTTCTTCTGCAGAAAAAAAATGAAGTTAAATCTTTCAGGTTTCAGGTGACTGTAGATGCTGGATGGAGAAAAAACTAAAAATTACATTTAGTATGTTAATTCCTGATAATAAAACCAAAGAAAAAGCAAAGGGCAGCAGGATTTATGGGAAGTATCACTGTTATAATTGTCTGCCGCTTTAATTTTTGTTAATCACATTAAGATATTTTACCAATGGTGGCCTGTTATGATGCACAATGTACCTTTTAATATATTATACACTGTGTGGAAAGTAACACAGATGTGTGTTGTCCAAATCTAGACACTGCTGGCAATAAGTTTTAAAATTTCACCATGTATCCACCATCTTGCAGAGTCTGTTCAAAGACATTTGTATCTCCACAGCACAGAGGAATGGCTTTTTGTTTTAATCTTCTCAGACTTCCAAATGTATGGAGTTATCCACTTGTGGCATTCTTTAAATAGTTATAGGTTATGTTGTAAGTTTCCATGTAGAAACAATACGAAAATGACATTGACAATAACGTTTGAGTCTCTTGATGAAACTCTATTGGGCATTAAAGAGTGGTTAACTAAAACAATCAGGGGTTATTTTTACAGGTCATGTACGAGTCTTGTTTGTGGCTGAACTCATCAAAGTATTTTTAATCTCTGATTTGCATTCTTTATTCTGTAATTACAAAAACTGATTTTCAGCACAACACAGTTTTACTACTAGATATTTTGGATAAAAAATTGTATGTGTCTGGTAAGTGGGCCAAACTGTGAACTCTCGGCCTCAATACGCATGATCAGGATCATACAGTATGTTTACATGAAAACATGTAACATGCAAGTTTCATAAGACATTTAGTGCTATCAGAAAACTTTTTTTTTTTTTTTTTTTTTTTTTTTTGCATTTTGTGTGTCATTTCACAACATTTTGTCCATACTGACTGATATTATAATGGTGTGTCATTGTACACACAATTGCAAGAAAGAAAACATTTGAAGTAGCAGTGGTAAAGAACGAGGTCCACACACGGAGGAGGTCGGGGTGGGTGGGTGTATTAAACACACCCAGGAGATCACAGCTCATGTCCCATGTAAAACCAAAGCCACAGCTGACTTATTTTATCTGACATACACAAGTTGACTAACATAATGTATTTAAGTTACATAACTAACATACTTACTCTAACCCAAGCCACGATCTTTTCCTAAACCTAACCAAGAAGCTGTGGTGCGTAAACCTAACTAAACTGCAAACGTTTCACATTAACCACAAGGCATGTTACCTGCATGGAAAAATTGGACAAGTGTAAAGTTGTTGTTGTTTGGTACACAGATGGAAGAGACCAAGTTGAACGATAACAAGATTAGAAGATTTTCTGATGATTTCAAAGTTGTGCAGTTCTAATCAACATAATAAGAATTGTAGCAGCTCTAAGGCACATTTCTGCCTGTTTTTTTCCAAATAGAACTTGGATTTAACAGTTCTGTGCATGCTGTTCTTTTGCCGATTATTTTTAAAAGCCCAGATACATGGTGTACTGACTGTCTGTGCTGTTCCTGTACCTGTGATGTTAACACTGAGCTTGTTTTTCTGCTCTGTTCTTTGCAGGAAAGTTAACAAGTGCTACCGGGGACGCTCGTGTCCTATCATAGTCCACTGCAGGCAAGTATAATAACAACTAAAACAGTCTTTATTTGTTTTTCCATTTGTTTAAAGGGTTCCCACTGACATTCAGGGTTATAAAATGTGATTTGTTCTGACTGAGATGTGATTTTTTTTTGATTGTCACTAATGAGCAAAAAAGATAAACAGACTTTTTTACTGATAAATTGTTGGCTGAGATGATTTGAAACTGAACTTGGCCGGATCGTTTGTGGTTTCTCTTATCCAGTCCAAGCTACTACCATTTTATGTCTCAACGAGCTGGTGTGTCGTTTGTCAGCATGGTGCAGGCAAGACAAACACTTAAAATGAGAAATTAGCCAAAAAGTTGTGATTTAATTTGACAAACTGTCCACGGAGGAGGGTAACTTTTAATTGGAGGCACTTCAAAGTTTGCAGTGTGTCTGTCTGAGCCAGTGGGTGAGAGAGAGAGGGGGGTAAATAGGAGTAGGCAGGGTTGCAGCTGTTGTGTTTGTCTGTGTGTGTGATATCACATCTGCATATCCCCCACCACCTGAGGAAATAACTCAGACCAGTGAGACATAATTAAATCTGTATTTAACAGAAAAATCTGCCACAGTTTTTTTTTTTTTTTTTTTTTTTTTTGCGGAAACACGCTGCAATGATTGGATTAGAGAAAGAAAAAGAGTTCCATAACAGATAGCCATTATATCTGTCTGCTCGCCCCTTCACTAAGTGATCTATTATTTAATATGGTGTAATGGCTCTTCCAGGATGATGAAACTGTACATTTCTCGGCTAAATTGTCAGGCTGCACCAGAGTATGAAACCTGTCTTTATGAAGCAGCAGCCACAGCGGCTGGATCATCCTCAAGTTCTCCAGTTACCTTTAGGACTCGACAAGTAAATAAAATGTTCAGGCTCATAATAAAACCATTGCTGTGGTCCATTTGATGGTTTATTACCTGGTGTTGAGGTTACTTTAACCATTACAAACACACATAATGTATATAAAGGTGCTTTAGTGTGAAGTGTGGCAGTCTGAATAGTTTCACATGCTTTGTTACAGTCTACATTTATTCACCAGAAACAGCCAGTGTTCCAGCTGTAAAGCTAATGTGTCATTGTTGCTAGCTTTACCAGCTACACTGACTGTGTCAATCTAACAACTCCCCAGTAACTTCACATTTTCCACCCAGAGCCTCTCATTTGTCTCTTGTTACTGACAGCATGTACATTCATTAAATTGAGTCATACAGCTTCAGGAATAGCATGAATTCTTCACTCCAGCTGAAATATTTCCTAACTTGAGTCTTCACCTCACCTCAGTGCTTTGGTAACTATAGGCACTCCGTGTGCGTCGTTTCTGCAGGCTCCCCTCTAGTGTTATGTTTTGTTGTGCTGCTGAAGTCAGTTGACGTGGTATAAAGAGCAAATAAGTCTGCATATGAAGGAGGTGGGGTAGATGATTGGCTCAAACAAACACAACTTAAGTTATCCGACTTTACTTATGTAACTAACAATCTTATTTAAATTCGTTTTGGTGCCTAAACCTAAACAAACTGCAGCCATTTCACAATGTCAGCCACATGTTTATTATTGTTTCCATAATGATCATAGAATGTGAAATGTATGTCAGCAAGCTCTATTTTGAAATTCAAACTGTTGCATATTTATCGTTGTTGACTTGCATGTGCCAAATTGATGCTACAGGGGTACATGGAGCATCATAGTTTGTAGCCAAGGGCTACTAGGGTGAGAACATGTTTGCAGTCTTTGTTACTCCTGGTTGGAGTAATCAGGAATTTATTACAGCTAAAATGTGTCAATTCTGTTCAGAAGAGCTACAGAAGTATCCAAACCTGTGGCAAAATGGCTGCAAAATGGCCTTGCCATCACTGGTAGATATTTCTACATAAAATTTGATATTAAAATGCTTCAGTTTATTCCATCAGAGCTGTTTGTTTGGATCGAGTTTGTTCACAAATTGCTACAGATATGATATGACAAAACAAAAGCAAATGTAGGACTGATTTCCATTTATCTAGTGTGATGCAAGACTAGCAATTTGGAGGCAAACTTTATGAATACCATGGAAATAGTGATGTGTGAATATTCCTAAATCAGAAAAAGCTTTTCCCGTTCTTTCCATAATGCCGATGGGGCACACATGCGCCAAATTAACATTTGTGAGTATTTGCTTCACATTCACTTCCATTCTGTGCAGGGGTGAGTAAAACCTTCACTTCTGGTGGCAAAGAAGATTTGTGTCTGTGCTTTGCGTGGAGTACAACAGTGGTGAACCTTGAAC